>PVJH01032418.1:0-22687 GCA_004026705.1 Nesogale talazaci | reverse complement strand
TTCCATTCTCAGAACATGATGGAATCAACCCACTAGTTGTGCTTCTCATTCGTACCTTTCTTTTTTTTTTTTTTTTGGCTTCAGTGCCCTCTGGTGGTCGTGGGAGCTACTCAGTCTGGCTGCTGCTGGATTTGAACCGCCACGCCAGTGGGCTGCAGTCCCGCAGTCAATCACTACACGACCAGGGCTCGCCCCTCATTCATGCCTTTCGAATTCCTGTCCACTCCTGTAAGACCCTCACATCCTCCAGCCCACTCTTTTTTTTTTTTTTGGGGGGGGGGGCAATCACTGCCCTCCACCAGGCCTCTCTTAAACTTTGCATTTTCCTCCCTTTGTGGCAGTGAACCCTGGCTATTCCCAAATGCAGGGTTCTTGGGCCATATCCTTACATCTTGTACTAGGAGATACTGAATGCAGCTACCTTTTACAATATTGCTTTCACACTGTGACACACCTCACCCTCTAGTCTAATAATTCTATAACAATGGTCCTTAAATTTTGTTTGAGAACCTGGAGAACTTTAAAAATCTCCCAATATCCAAGCCACCCACCATGCCAATTAGATGAGAATCTCTAGGTAAGGGATGCAAATATCAGGAAAACTCCAACATATATGTAAGACATATCTTTGCTATTCAAAGTATGGTTCATGCACCAGTAGCTTCAACATCATCTAGAACTTTTAAAAATATAGAACCTTGGGCTGAGCCCTGGTTGCATAAGTAGTTGAGTGTGGGACTGCAGCCCCGCAGGCTTGGCGGTTCAAATCCAGCTGCGGCTTTCAGGAGCAGCGTTGGGTAGCTCCCACGATCACCAGAGGGCAGTGATGCACCCCCCCAAATGTAGATCTTGGGGTCCATGCCAGACTTCCTGAATTAAAATCTGTGCTTTTTAAAAATCATTTCATTGGGGTCTCCTACAACTCTTATCACAATCCATACATTCATCCATGTGTCAAGCGCATTTGTAAGTTTGCTGCCATCATCATTTTGATAACATTTCCTTTCTACCTGAAAGAAAATCAGCTCATTTTCCTCTTTCCTCCCCCATACTCTCTCCCTCATGAACCCTTGATAATTTATAAATTAGTATTTTACTTAGAAAAATTATAATAGATCCATACATTTATAATAAATTTATAACATACCACACACAACATATTATATAATATAATGTATCTTATAATATAAATATAGCACACATAATTTATAATACAATACATATTTTATAATAAAATTAAGATAATTTATAATAACTCCTAAGTTATTTTATTTACAAATTTATATTTTACTTAGATATGTATTTAATTAATTGTTATTATTACTTTCTTTCATGTCTTGCACTGACTGATGTCTTCCTTTATTCACTTTTCTGCTGTCCATCCGTCTGGGAGGGGGTTATATGTAGATCATTATGATCATTTTCCCCTTTCCTCACCTTCTCTTTGCACTCCAGTATTGCTGCTCTTATTATTAATCCTGAGGTATTTATTTATCCTGGATTCCCTGTTTCCAGCTCTTATCTGTACCAGTGTATATTCTCTGGTCTAGATGTATTTGTACGGTAGAATTGTGATTCCCATATGGGAGGAAGCATTAAAGAACTAGAGGAATGTTGTATTTTTCATGGGTGCTATACTGCACCATGACTGTGACCCTTCTGTAAGGGATGTCCAATTGTCTACAGATGGGCTTTGAGTCTTTACTCTGCATTCCCCTTCACTCACATTTATATGGGTTTTTTTTTTGTTTTGGGTCTTTGATGCCTGATACCTGATCCCATTGACACCTCAGGCTAGTGTACTTCTTTTATGTGGGCTTTGTTGCTTCTCAGTTAGAAGGTCCTTTGTTTATCTTCAAGCCTTTAAGACCCCAGATGCTCTACTTTTGGTAGCCAGGCACCATCAGCTTTCTCCACTACATTTGCTTCTGCACACATTTTGTCTTCAGTGGTCGTGTTGGGAAAGTGTGCATCACAGAATGCCAGGTTATTAAAGTGCTTTTGTGTTGGGGGAGGACTGTGCCAAGTGTTTTAAATAAGAAGCCCACCCAACTACCTAGATGCTTCCCCTCTACTTCCTCAACCTTCCCACACATTTCCAAGGCCATGCTTTATATATTTCACTGAAATCATTTTGAACACATCATTTCTGAGACATTCCAATAATAAACTGAAAACTCACTGTGGATGAATCCATTCTGATGCATAATACCAAATAAATAAACAAACTAAGCAAAAAAAACCCTACAAAAATTCACCGCCACTGAGTCAACTTCTACTCCTCTTGACCCCATAGGGCAGGATGAACTACTCCTATGGTTTTCTGAGTCTGTAACTCCTCACAGAAGAAAGCCTCGTCTTTCTCCATTGGAGTAACTGATGGCTTCAAACTGCCGACTTTGCAGATAGCAGTCCAACATGTAGCCACTGCACCACCAGGGCGCCTCCTCCGATGAAAAGAGACTTGGAAATCAACCTCCAAACCTCTTTCATTATCACTACCTTGTATAGTACTCAGTTTTGTCAATTACACTAATTTTAAAAGTCAGAGTTTAGACTGTTTTTCAACTGGCTCTCAAACTTCAGCATGTTCCACCAGGGCAGTGATGCTACAAAAACAAACAAACAAACAAACAAACTTCAGCATGAATCAGATCGTGAATCAGATCGATGAAGAGAGAACCCAGGAGTTTCCACTTTTTTTTTTGAGTTTCCACTTTCAAGGACTTCCTAAGCACCATATTTGAGATCCGTACTTTCCCAGTATTGTTCTCAGAATTAAAGAAAGCAACAAGCTTCACCTAGTAAGTTTCTAGTCTCACTTCTTTTTAAGTTACCTTCACATTTCTTGCCAAAATGAACTATTTAAAAAGCAAATGTGGAAAAAAAAAGCAAATATGACCAAGATATAGTAAAAATTCCACATGACATATGAGCATGAACTGAGAGCCCAGTCTACTTTGCTACCTATTTCCTATGTAACAGCTGCCCGGTCAAACCATTAGTTGGGAAGTCTGGATTCTAACTGTGTATGACCTCAGACCCTTATCAATCTAGCTTGGTCATCTTCATCTCCTGTAATATGAAAATAGAGATTTAATATTACATGGTTCTCAATTTTAGTGTCTACTGGAATGATTTTGAGAGCTTATCAAAGTACAGATTCTCTAGAGACTAACATTTACTAGGTCTGAAATGATCATATGCATCAGTGGTCCAGAGACCATCCATGCATTGGAAAACCTTAGACTACACAATATTCCTTAAGGTATCTTCTTTAATGTTGTCACTATTCTTAGACCTCTGCTTACCCAGTCTACATCCATTGTCATCTCTTTTATGCTCCTATATTGGTACATATTCACCAATTTTTCTTTAATTAGCATAATGCCAACTGTTTACCACAAGATGCATATTAATCAGGGTATAGACTATTAAAAGTAACTACCCTGTAGTCCCAATTAGATTATTGCCAAACTACCATATATACTTGAGTATAAGCCGACCCAAATATCAGCCGAGGCACCTAATTTTATCACAAAAACAACATAAAAATTGTGCCAAAAAACTCGGCTTATATACAAGTATATACTAGTTAAAACTGCAAATGGCAGAACTAAAAATAGGTTGTTGCATGTTTAAAATTAAACACGCTCACTAGTTAGTCTGGGGTTTTGCTGTTTTGAATAAGGAAAGGAAAAGACAAGGGACCAGAGGTTGAAAGAGAATGACAAATGAGGAGACTGCTGTTATGATGAAATCATAAAAGAAGCAAAGAGATAGCACAAAAGGTTCATGATACATCAAGGAGTTCTTTCTTAGAATTCAAGGAAAAATTTTGTCTTAATTGCAATTTCATCTTTACACTTTAAAAATCTCCAAGACACATTCTGGTTTCAATTTATTGTACACTTAAGTCTAGACGTTTTACAATAATTGATTTCAATATGACAGACTAAAATGGTCAAATTAAGAGAAACTTGTCAATTTATTTTTATTCTTAAACTTTTCAATGAAGTTGAAACACAGGACAATATCTTTATAGCTTGATGGGTTTTCACAAACATAACATACCCACAAAATTAACACCTACATAATGAAACAATATTATCATCACCCTGGAAGTCCCTCTGATAAACCCTCTTAATATTCTTATTTTTTTTTTTTTGGCATCACTGCCCTCAGGTGGTGGGAGTAGGAGGCTCAGTCTTTGCTCCGTGGAGCTGGAATCAAACCTCCATCCCAGTGGGCCGCAGTCTCGCGCACAACCACTACGCCACCGGGGCTCAGCCCCTTAATTAATATTCTAATATTCCCAAGACATACACTATTCTGATTTACATCATAGTTTTGTATTATGTATATCAGTGAAACATAGTTGTCTGATTATATGTCTGTACAAAATACACACTGTATATTATTATGTCTGACTTCTTAGATTTATAAGATTCATAATACTGTTGTAACTGTATATTGTTATTCTTACTGGTATCTAGTATTCCAATGTACACATATGCCACAACTTCATTATTCATTTTACAACCAAAAACATTTGGATAGTTTCTGTTTGGGTCTAATATAATCAGTGGTGCTATGTACACATATACACCTTTCAGTTAGGAATATGTCTGGAAGTAGAACACCCGGGCCTTCAGGTATGCACAGGCTAAATTTTAAATCATAGTGTCAAACAGCTTTTCTTTTTTGGGGGAGAGGGGGACATCACTGCCCTTGGGTGGGAGTGGGAGGCCCAGTCTTGCTCCTGGAGAACTGCTGCTGGATTTGAACCGCCAACCCAGTGGGCCGCAGTCCCGCACACAACCACTACGCCACGCGGGCTCAGCCAATGTCAAACAGCTTTTCAATGTGGTTGCACCAATTTATGCTCCTATTAGCTGCTCCACATTCTCCCCAAACACCTGACATTTTCCATCTTTTCCTTGGAGCCATTCTAGAACATGCATAAGGGTTTAATTTATAGTTTTACCAGGGCTAATAGAGAACATTTTATATATTTATTGGTTAGATAAATGTGTATATAAATATATAGCTAGATCCTTTTTTGTTAGGATATGTTCAAGACTACACACTTAAAATCAGTAGAGGAACCGATAGCAATGATCGACATATAACCACACACATCCCCCACCAGGGGGATGGACAACAGAAACTGCAGGGAAATGGAGACAGCAGTTGGTGTAAGATATGAAAATAATAATAATTTATAATTTATCAAGGGACCCGGGGGAAGGGAAGGAGGGAAAAAAGAGGAGCTGATAACAAGGGCTCAATAGAAAGTAAATGTATTGAAGATAATGATGGTAGCGTATGAACAAATATTCTTGATACAATGGATGTGTGGATTGTTATAAAAACTGCGAGAGCCCCCAGGAAAATGATTATACATAATAATAATGTAAATTACCTTGAGGAATATCTTTACAAGGAGAACACTTCTTCTTTACAGTAACACCTTTAATTTTCATCTGTCTAGTTCCTGGTGATGCTCTAATAATATAACACAGGTCTGGTATATTTGAAGGAATCTGAAGAACAAAAAGAAAAGCAGAGAGAGCATTGTCTCCATAGATGCTGTATTTGTATGTTGTTTTATTTGGAAAGCAAATAATCTAATATGCACATTTTGTATATCTTAATAGCAAGCATTTAAAAATGCGTACTACAAACACTAATTTCTTTAAAATTATTTGTTAATTTAATACTCAGAGGCACATACAAGGCATATTATATTACTTTCATTTTATGAATGAGAAAATACAGGTTCAAAAGGGTGATATAACTAACTTAGGGTCAGAAATCAAGCAAAAGTAGAGCTGAAATATAGACGTTCCGAATCAGGAAAGAAAATTTGTATGATCTTCAGAGTAAAAACACAAATGTAAATTTAATTTTGAGCCAAACATTAGAGTTCCTTGATTTCCCAATTCTATTAATTTTGGCAATTACCCATCAAGTAGATCTTCCCAAAAATAAAGAAAATCTGGGTCTTCCAGGGCATAGAAGTGCTTAGAAAAAGTGGCACACTTATTAAAGACTCCTCCCATTTTAAATGAAGTTAATATTAAAAAAATCTTTTACTGTAAAGTTCACATTATCTTCTGTGGTATACATCTGTTATTTTCCTACCCAGCCTTCAGTTTCTAATCTTTTGGTGTGAGTATTCTGTGTTTTCTTGGGAGTCTACCCACTCTCCCTGCCATCAGGGGCTTCAAAAAGATTGTGGAAGAATTACGTTCACTTTTAATTCAATTTTTCATGAAGTTTTTTAATCCCCTGGTACTTATGTACACTAGGATTGACCATAAGACCCAGCCAGCTTAAGCAATCAACATATTCTATACCACTAGTTAAAGTGACTGGTTCAATCAGGAGGCAACATAGATGCCCTGGCAGAAGTAACTGTCCTGGATTTCCTGTTATCCATACCAGTGTGTGGCAGTCATGTACTCTGGTGTCGATTTTACGATTGGGAGTGTAGGGGTGGAGTCTAGCCTGTCAATTTGGAGATAGCCAATGAGACTTCTGTGTGAGTATGGCCTTCTCCTGAGAATTCTGGGAAATCTGGCAGTATTTCCCCTCTGGAGATAGGAGACTCAGGACTCACTCCCTGGGAGACATTGCAGCTGATAAGACACATGGGGGCATGCCGATAGACCCTGAGCCCTGGAAACTGGAGGAGCCATGAGAAGACCCCTGCCAGCACTGAGATGCTTCTACCACCACTGGATACACAAGACTCTGCATCCACTGGCCTCTGATTGTCCTGGCATCACTTCCTGTGGTTTGTGAATCTGAAGAGGACTTAAGGATTGGTATCAGACATATGGGAAAGTGACCAGATTTTAAGCGGGACACCATTGACAGTGGGGGGGGGGGGCAGATCTTGATTAAACATTTGGTCTTTATAGCGCAACAAAAATGTTCATAGAACACACAAGTAGTATTGTAATATATTTCATTTTAAAATGCTGCAAGATATTGTTAAATTGTTAAAAAGTGGGACTTCTGGTCACTTTAAGCTATTATCAGACTTCTGGACTTGGACTGGACTGGGTTGGGTGCTTTCTCAATATTCCATTCCTCTTGTATATAAACCTCTCCCTTATATACATATGCATGTTTATGAATTCGTTTCTCTAGTCTACCCAAACTAATAGAATATATTTTCTGATCTAGCCAGATTTGTAAGGTAGAACTGAGGTCATGACAATCCTGGAGAGGAAGCACTAAAGAAGCATCATAAAGAACTAGATGAAATTTGGTGTTTCATGGGTGCTATGCCATACCTGACTGGCTCATCTCTTCCTTGTGAGCCTTCTGTGAGGCGATAGCCAGTTGTCTAGATAGGCTGTGGGTCTCCACTCTGCCCTCCGCCACATTTACATTGATATGACTTTTTGCTTTGGGTCTTTGATGTCTGATACCTGATCCCATCAACATCTCATGATTACACATGCTGGTGTGCTTCTTCCATGTGGGTTTGGTTGCTTCTTGGATAGCTGCTTGTTTATCTTTAAGTCTTTAAGACCCAGACTCTATATATTTTGACAGTAAGGCACCATCAGTTTTCTTTACCACATTTGTTTATGCACCCTTTTTGTCTTCAGTGTTCTTGTCAGTAAGGTGACAAGAATGCTCAGCTATTAGAACAAAGTGTTTTTGCATTGAGGGAGTAATTTGAGTAGACACCCAATGCCCATCTGCTACCTTAAAATTTAACGTCTAAATATATGTACATAGATTTATTTCCCTATCGTTATACTTATATAAGCACATGCCTATATTTATACCTCTATAAGTGTCCTTTGCCATCTAGTTCTTTCCTCTATTTCCTTTTACTTTCTTCTTGTTCCACTGTCATGTTCAACCTTCATTTGGCTTTTAGCAACTAGGCTCTTGAAAGCTCCCAAGGGGACTTCTAAGATACAACTCTCTTGTCTCCAATCCAGAAAAAAGAAGAGAGATGAAAATCAAAGGCCATATGAAAATACTTAGTGAACATAAGTCTTCAAAACTCTGAGACCAGAGCTAGATGGTTTAACTGGCTACTAATATCAACTACTATGAAAAGGATCATATTAAAAGGTCCTGGATAGAGTGGGAGAAAAGTGTGGATTAAAGTACAAATCACTAGAGACCAGACTTACTGGTCCAATAAAATTTGGTGGGCTCTCTATGACTATAACGTTTAAGTCACCCTTCAGGTCTGAAACTGAACTCCCAGCATGGCTCAAGTTTTAGCCAAAGAGTAGATAAATCTATAGGTGAACAACAATACTAGGGAGGTATGCACACTCTAGAATAACCCTTTAAAATAAAAAAAGGCAGCATTTACACAAAGGTAAACTTCAGTGTGTTATGAAAGATGGAGCAAGAAACACAGGGAAGAAGTTGATTAAGTAGGGCTGAGTCCCGGTGGCATAAGTAGTTGAGTGCAGGACTGCGGCCCGCGGGGTTGGAGGTTCAAATCCAGCAGCGGCTCTCAGGAGCAGCGGTGGGTAGCTCCCATGACCACCAGAGGGCAGTGATGCCCAAAAGAAGCACAAAAAAACAAAACAAAACAAAAACAACAAAAGTGGATTACGTGATGGTACCTTGTGGGGATCGCCATGAATTAGATGAAACAAAATGGGTGCAAGTTTTGAATGTTTTTAAAATCGATGATCTGTTTTGTAAACTGTCACCAATTCACAGTACAAAAAGTTAAGAACAATAGAACGAGAAAGCACAATTGCAAAGAAAAAACCAGTAAAATTAAGAAGGAAAACATTTTCTGTTAATATGAAAAAGTGAAAGCTGAGCCCTGGTGGCACAGTGGTTGTGTGCAGGGCTGCGGCCCACAGGGTTGACGGTTCAAATCCAGCAGCAACTCTCCAGGAGCAAGGCTGGGCTTTCTACTCCCACCAGGGCAGTGATGTGGGGGGAAAAAAGAAGAAAAAGAAAAAGTGAAAAAGAAAACAGGAGCATAGAGAAAAATGAAATGAAAATAGGATGGAAGAAATAAGTTTGTAAAAAAATTGGTGTGGGGATCGCATCTGACTTTCTCTCCCTTCCCAAGAAGGGAGGAGGGGAATCATCAGCAGCTCAGGCTGACCCCCATGAGGCAGACATGCAGGTCTGACATGCGTCTATCTTCTAACCTTTTGTTTTTTAAACCAATTCTGTCACCTACTATCTTTCCCATGGCACTTTCTACTACTCTGCTGAGAATTTGAGAATTCATTGCGACGACCACAACTCGGTGTAAAGAAAACAGAAACCCTTGCACTGGACCAATAAATATTATCATGATAAATGAAGAAAAAGAAATTGCCAAGATTTTTATTTTGCTTGGATCCACATTCAATGCTTATGAAATCAATAGATCAAATGGCACATTCCATTGAGCACTTCTGCTGCCCAAGATCATTTTATAGTGCTAAAAAAACCCTTTTGAAGGCCAAGGTGCACCTGACCCAAGATAGGATATGTTCAATTTCCTCCTATGTATAGGAAAGGCAGACAGTGGGTAAGGAAGAAGCGAGCATTGATGACTTTGAACCACAGAGTTGGTGAAGAATATTGCATATGCCATGAACTACTAGTAGAACGAATGGCTTTTTTTGCAAAGGTAGAGCCAGAATTCTTAAAAGTGAAGATGATGAAACTTCATCTCACAAATATTTGAATATGTGATCAGGAGGAAACTGCCATTGAATGAGGAGCTCATGCTTGGGAAAGTAAGTAGACAGTTATTGAAGAAGAGGAAGACCCTCAGTACCAACTTGACCTTAACTAACACGGACGACATTGCCAGACACTGAAATAGACTCTATGATGAATAGATGAATAAAGCATAATCTCAACCTAAAAAAGGTCGACAGCCCACCAGTAAGAAAAACAGGAAATTAAACAAATGATTATAAGATAAGCTAAACCAAACAACAATAAACCCACTACCGTTGAGTAAGGCTGTATTAAACTGTGTAGGAGTAGAAAAGCAGAAAACTTTCTTTCTTGAGCACAGCAGTAGCTGGTTTTTAATACATTGGCCTTGCAATTAGCAAGTCATATCTATGTATGATTGCTAAGTCCTAGAACTATAGGCGCAGACTTTTATTAGAGCAAAAATGACTGTTACCTAATCATTGTTGGAGTTAGGGAAAAGGGAATTTTGCTAAAGGAGGAGTTGGGGAGAGCTGAGCCTTTAAAAAAATCTTTATAAGTAAGTGCTTCAAATCCTCTTCATTTTCACTCAGCAGGTCCTTCCTATAATCCAGTTTCTCAGATTATTTGCCCAGCATAGAGTTGGATATAGGGAGAGGCTACTACTCTGGCCACACCTTTCCTGACTTTAAATCATGCAGTATCCCCTTATGTTCAAATGACTGCTGCTTAGTCTATGAACACAATGAAGTATTCCAGAAGTCCCATTCTTCTTAGTGTTTCCATAGTTATGATCCACACAATCAAATGCTTTCTGCATGGCATATAATGGGATCTTAATAAAGGCTAGCAAACAATTATGGTAAAAAGATGTAGATAGAGGTGATAGAATACAATTAGGTTACAGAATACAGTGAGGTTACAGTGGGACCTATATTTGAAGCTAAAGTATTTTTTGTTTTATATTGGCAAATGTAAGAAATCACTACAAATTCTCAGCAGAGGACATTAGAACTGATTGTGAGGATGGTTATATAATTCTTTTTAAAACTGACTTAACAAAGGGAGCACATGATATGTGAATTTTGTTAAACATACTTTTATATATTTCTTTTTCTTTTTTTATTTGAAAGATCATTTTATTAGTGGCTCTAACAACTGTTATAACAATCCATACGTCAATTGTATCAAGCATATTTGTACATGTGTCACCATCATTTCTTTTCTAAACATTTACTTTTGAACCTTTAGTATGAGTTCCTCTTTTTTCCCTCCCTCCCCCACCTCTTGTGACCCCTTGATATATTATAAATTATTATTTTCAATATTTGGATTTTACATCAAGAAAAAGAAATAAAAATTGACCAATGACTACCATGGGTGAAGGAAGAAGAGTTTTTGCCTAGGGGGCATTATGCTTATGTTAATGGTGGTAGGATAATTTGGAAAAGGATATCAATATTGGTTGCATAATTTATATAATTGATGGTACTGAAATATATACATGTAGAAGGTGTTAAATAGGAAAAGGTTTTGCTCTGTATTTTTTCCCCACAGTTAAAAAATAATAGTAATTATACCAATAATGTGTACAAGGTAGAAAAATGTGCAAAAATGGACTGTGTTAATGACAGTATAACTCTCCTTGATATGTTTTAACTACCGGATTGTATGATATATGGAAGAAATGCCAATAAAACTGTAGAAAAAGAGATAACAAACTTCAGTTTGAAAAAATATTCTAAGCAGAAGATGACAAGATTAAGTTAATACTTTAAAAACATTACTCAGGCAATAGTGTGATGAATGGATTAGAAAGAGAGAAACTATACAAGAAGCCAAGATGACAATTTTAAGGCAATTTCAGAATTATAAGCAGCAATAAAGGGCAGGGTTTAGGCATCAGCAAGATTAAATCGGGATAGTTGGAGACCAATTCGAGAAATTAATGAAATGAAAAAACATAGGATAAGTAGGAAGAAAGATATTTGTTGAGAAGAATGCATATCTTTCTAGACTATACAGTGGCTGATGCACAAAGCTAAGGGGTCCAAAAGGAGGAAATGTTATGTTAAGAGGAAAAAGGTGAAAATAAAAAGGATGATAATAAATTCAATTTATAGTTGGTGAAGGGAGACAATAGACAGTACAAGACATGACAAAATAATAATTTATAAATTATCAATGCTTCATGGGGGGCAGGAAGGGAGGGGAAAATGAGCTGATAACAAGGGTTCAAGTAGAAAGAAAATGTTTTGAGAATAATGATGGCAACAAATTTACAAATATGCTTGACACAATGGATGGATGTATGGATTATGATAACAGTTGTATGAGCCCCCAATAAAATAATTTTTAAAAACTCCACTTGGATCATAAATGAATGAGTTTATTTTTATAAATAATTATTTATTAAATAGATTCAATTTACAAAATACTTTATTGGAGGTGCCTGTCAAGCATCCTAGTAGAAATAGGTATTTAACAGATAGGTGTGCGTGGAAGTCAAGGGGGGGGGGAAGTAAAAGAGGAATGTGGGCTAGAGATACAGCTTAAAGATGTAAGGTAGCCAGAAGGTACATAAGTGATCCAAAAGGAAAGTAAAATGCTATTATATATAAAATTTATATTGCAACTCTTAGTCCCTGAACATCAGCAGCAACTGCCAAAAAACACTAAAAATAGCATATATATATATATATATATATATAAAGATTGATTTTTAAATTTTATTGGTGGCTCATACAACTCATCACAATCACACATCCATCGTCAAGCACATTTATACATATGTTGCCCTCATCATTCTCAAAACATTTGCTTTCTACTTAAGCCCTTGATATCAGCTCATTTTCCCCTCCCTCCCTCATGGGGAAGGGTAATTTATTTATTTGTTTATTTATTTATTTATTTATTTATTTTGGCATCACTGCTCTCCGGTGGTGGGAGTAGGTAGGAGGCCCAGCCCCACTGCTGAAATTGAACCTCCGTCCCAGTGGGCCGCAGTCCCGCGCACAACCAATACGCCACCGGGGCTCAGCCCAGGAAGGGTAATTTATAAATTATTATTTTGTAATATCTTATACTGTCTGATGTCTCCCTTCACCCATTCTCCTGTTGTCCATACCCCAGGGAGGAGGTTACATATAGAATCTTATAATCAGTTCCCCCTTTCTAGTCTACCTTCTCTCCACCCTCCTGGGATTACCACTCTCACCACTGGTCCTGAAGTGGCAATTGGATTCCCTATGATCCTAATCCCTATATGTTACCAGTGTACATTCTCTGGTCTACCCAGATTTCTATGGTAGAATTGGGATCATGGTCGTGATGGGGAGGAAGCATTGAAGAACTGGAGGCAAGTTGTATGTATCATTATTGTTACATTGTACCCTGACTGAAAATAGTCTAAATTTTTATTTTTTTTAAACAAATCCATACATCAATTGTATCAAGCACATTTGTATATAGGGTGTGTTGTCATCATCATTTCCAAAACATTTTCTTTTGACTTGAATCCCTGGTATCAGCTCCTCTATTTTTCTCCTTTCCCTCCCACTTTTGTGAACCTTTCTAAATTATAAATTATTTTCATATCTTATGCCATTCAATATTTCCCTTCCCCACATTTGTTGTTTGTCTCCCGGGGGCAGGGGGAGGGGAGAGAAGGAGTTAGATGTCAATCATTGCAATGAATCCCCTCTTTATCCCCCCTCTCCCACAACCTTGCACCTCCCCTCCCCTCATGGTATCACCACTCCCATTATTGTTCCTGAGGGGCATTATCTGTCCTGGGTTCCTTATCTGTGCCAGTGTACATGGTTTGGTTTGGCCAGATTTGTAAGGTAGAGCTGGGGTCATGATAGGGTGGGAAGGAATGTTGTATATTTCATTGGTGCTATACTGTACCTTTGCTGACTTGTGTCTTCCTTGTGATCCTTCTGTAAGGGGATGTCCAATTGTCTACAGATGGGCTGTGGGTCTCCACTCTGATTCCCCTCCTTCTTACTGATATGATTGTTTATTTTGGGTCTTCTGATGCCTGATACCTAATCCCATTGACACCTTGTGATCACACAGGCTGGTGTGCTTCTTCCATGTACTTTGTTGCTTCCTTGCTAGATGACCATTTGTTTAACTTCAAGCCTTTCCCTGGCACCATCAACTTTCTTCACCACACTAGCTTATGCACTCAATTTGTCTTCAGTCGTGGTGTTGGGAAGATGAGCATCACAAAATGCCAAGCTATTAGAATAAAGTGTTCTTGCATTGAGGGTGGACTGGAGTAGAAACCCAATGTCCATCTGCTATATTAATATTTAACATACAAATATATGTACATAGATCTATATTCCTATTGTTATATATTAAAATATTTACATATGTACATGCTTATGTTTATACCTCTATAAATGCCTTTTGCTTCTTAGTTCTTTTCTGTATGTCCTTTTACTTTCCTCCCGACTTACTAACATGTTCAACCTTCATTTGGCTCTCAGTAGTTCCTCTTGGCCATATTGCACTTGATCGAACCCCACCAGGAATTTTACACCTTCCTTGCCATTGATTTTAGATCTTGCATTATTATTCCTAGACTTGTGGGCCCTCCCATGTCCTCCTGAAAATGTCGGTCTAATTGTCTTTTCCTTGGGATTTTTAAATCCTATCTTATATAGATAGTGTGGCAGTCATGTGCTTATGTTAATTTTATGATTGAAATATAGGGGTGGAGTCTGGCCTGTTAATCTGGACATAGCCATTGAGTAGTCGATGAGGCCTCTATGTGGGCATGGCTTTCACCTGAGACTCCTGGGAAATCTCACGATATTTCCCTCTTGAAGATGAGACGCTATCTTCTCCAGTTGTTGGGAGTGTTTCAGAGATGATTAATCACAGGCAACACAGAATGGAGGCATCTGGGAGGCTGGAGTAGCCGGTGGAAAAACCACACGGCTTTGCCCTGATGGAGCCAGACCTCTGAGGCTGGGGCAGCCACATGGAGGCCTCTTCCAGCGATGAGTTGCTTCTGCCACCATGGGATGCTGTTGATGGACCCTGAGCCCTGGACGCAAGGAGCCATGGGGAGACCCCTGTCGGTGCCGGGACTCTGTAGCCACTGACCTGTGGAGTCAGAAGGAGACTCTATGGACTGATTTCGGGCATATGGGTTAATATCTGACTTGTGACTTTGAGCTGGACTGGACTGGGATGTTTTCTCAATGTCCTGTTCCCCTTGAATATAAACCCATTCCTTATATCCATATGCGTGGCTTTGAAATTTGTTCCTCTAGTCTATCTGGACTAACACAGATAGATATGAAAAAAAACCACCCTATAAATAGTCCCATGTCTGTCTGATGACCCTGATGAAGGTCTCTTTTTGTGATTCTTGTTTTGCTCCCGTTGTTGCTCTGTAGCATTTCCTTTATGTTAAGCCCCAGTGTGGGAGAACCAGACCAGGCACAATTGCCTCAGTATGTCTCAGGTGCTATCCCCACTTGGGGTTTTGTTTTCGTCGCGTGTGTGTTGTGTGCTGGTGTCCCAGGAGGAGGCATCAAGTCCCAATTCAGGGTGCCTACTCTAGCTCAGCTTTGCTTCCCTCTCTCTCTGTTGACTCTGGAGAAAGGCCTTTCTCTCTTTGGAGCTTCTGTTTCTGAATGATCTGCATGTGACCGGTGATTGCTCTTCCCCCATTAATGCTTCCTCATTTGCCTGTTAATATCTCAAGAGATGGACTTCAAGGTACACGCATACTGCCTCATTGACACAACAAAGAAAACCTAACATATATTTTGTGTGGCATAATTCAATCCAGTAGGTGACAGTTGATATGGTCGGATAGCTTTTCCAGGTTGTAATCTTTATTGAAGCACAGAGCCAAGTCTTTCCTTCCTTGGATTGGCTGGACCTCTTCCTGTATGTTGTCGTTTGCTGCTTTGGGATTCATATGCCTCTGTGGTCAGTAGTCTGTCGATTTTGTAATCATCAGTCTCAGTCAAACATCTGACCCACAGACTGGAAACTTGCCTGCTTCTACCATAGTCAGCCATTTCCTTCAACAAAACTCTCTTTACATATACATATTCAAGCTTCACTGCCTCAATGTGTAGAGAATCCAGTCTAACTTTCATGTTTCCTACCACCTCTTTTCTCCCCATGTATTTCTGCTAATGAGACAAACACAATCTTTTTTTTTATTATTTTATTGGGGGCTCTTACAGCTCTTATCACAATCCTTATGCGCGCACGCGCGCGCACACACACACATCCCTCCATTTTGTCAAAGAGATATTTACCTATATTGTCATCATCTTTTTAAAAACATGTTCTTTCTACTTGAGACCTTGGGGGACAAATGCAATCTTAATACAAAAAAAATGAATGGAATGATTGAAATGTCAGTGGCAGATAGAGATGCTGCTTGGAGTCTTTGACAGACCTCTGTGTGTGAATAATAAAATCCCATAAGATTCTGAAGCAAAGTTATGCCATCATCTGTTGACAGCCGCCACATGCAAGACAAGGATGGGTTCTGGTGCATAACCCACACTAAAGTGTCACTCAGCAAATTCTGACTCATGGCAACCCTAAAGGACAGGGCAGAACCACTCCAGTGGGTTTCCAAAATGGCAACTCTTTACAGAAGTAGAAAGCCTTATCTCCTTCCCCTCCCCCCATACCCACCCCATTCCCTGTCCAAGCAGCTGGTAGTGTCACACAACCGTTAGCAGCCCAACATGTAACCACGACACCACCAGGGTTCCTTCTGGCTTATAGCAACCAGATAAAAAAAGTAAAACAACTTCCAATGAGTCAATTCTTATTTATAGCAATCCTCTGTTCCTTAAGGTTCCTGAGAATATAAATAAATCTTTAGGAGAGCAGAGTGCCTGATGGGCTTGAATCACTGGCCAATGCTTATCACAGAGCACTGGTGATCAGACTCCTTCAGACTGGGGTAAAACTGCTCTGAAAAGTTCCCGAGGTGGACGAACAACAGAAATGTGAGCAAAGGGAGACAGTGAATGGTGTAAGATATGAAACTAAAAATAGTTTATAACTTATCAGGGTCTATGGGAGGGGGAAAAAGAGTTGCTAATACCATGGGCTCAAGCAGAAAGGAAATGTTTTGAAAATGATGATGACAACATATGTACAATGAGTTTGATACTATTGGCAAATGGATTGTTATAAGAGCTGTAAGAGTCCCCAATAAAATAATAAAACAATTAAAAGGTCCCGTGGCTGGAAATCTGTCTGGCAGAAGACCACTGAAGGGTTAGAACTACTGCTTTCTGGTTACCAGTCCAAAACGTAAGTCACTGTGCCCCAGGACTGCTACTGTGAGACTGGAGCTCCTGTAATACATGGCAGGGTAGAGTACTAAGCACAACTTTTCTATGCACTGGGAAACCCAGAACTCTAAGTAACTGCTTGATTTTAGTGGTCTGGAACCAAATCCACAGAATTGCCAAGGTAGATGTGTACAGACAAAAACTGACTGGAGTAGATAAATTCTTTGCTGTTTTTGAGAATATACACAGCAAAACATAGACTAAATAAAAAGCCTCTACATATCCCAAACATAAAGTATACCACAAGGTAGCCTAATAGCCTTTAAGATTACTTCACCTATGTAGAAGTTATTGCCTCAACTTTTAGACTCCTTCAAGTATATAAGAATGTTATATTTTAATCATTGATAGAAAAAAATTAAAATTCTACCTTACTTGCAGAATCTTCTTGAAAACTTGACATTGGAAAAATTTCATTTGAATTCACATAATTGCTGGTATTTGGATAGAGTTCTTCTTCAAAAGATGCTTTTTGCACTGAGGACAAATCAATCTATAAAGTAACATATTTCTCTTTTGAGGAAGAGGTTGCAAAAGCAATTATATTCTACATAATCAAAGTAAAGTTGAAGATATTATCTCATTAAATACTTTTCTTGTGAATTTGACACAGAAACAATTTCATTTAACTTATTATCTGATATTTGTAAATAGTTCTCCAAACATTCATATTTGGGGTACAAAACAATCTATAAAGAAGAGGTACTTTGCACTGAACACAAGATACTTTTATTATTATTATTTTTATTAGTTATTTATTTTGAGAGACTTTAAATGTTTAAATCTGTCTCTAATATAGAACTTTCTCCAAAGTTCAAGATATACCTTTTTATCTGATTATCAATATTACCACAAATGTCTCACTTAAATAAAAATATATGAAACCAAACTCATGATCTATACTCCTAAGATGAAGGCTCCAGGAAGTTTTGGCATAGTGACCTGCTAGACTAAACTAGGGTAATCTGGCTTGAACTTACACAGTCCACAATGTAAGTGCAATCATTTTCCCTGGGTGGGTGGATGGGTAGGTGGGTAGATATGCTTTTGTTTAACTCCTCTTCCTCTTAGGAAGACAGAAAAATTTCACACATATCTATGTGTTAAGTTGGAATAGTCTTAGGATGGTCATGCTAAGCTGAAACTATGAAAGACAAAAATCTCCCAAAAGTCCTTTGAACAATTAGTCTTTTTTAGGGTGCTAACCAAGGACAATTTGCAATTAAGCTCACTTGGTGATAATGAGCTGTTGGAATCTATCAAACAGACTCATTTGGTACCAAAGTGGGAAAAAAAATATCGTGCCATTCAGTGTTCTCAAGAGTATTTAAATTAAAAAACTAACAGATACTGATATTTATCATAGAAAAGAAAAAAAATACAGGTAGTCCCCTACTTAGGACATATTTGAGTTACAATAAACCACACAGAGGATCATTTGTTTTGCTTTCACATTTTATCATAAGTAATGCATACTACATAATGTTGGTGTGTAATTTGTTAATATTATTCTCAAGACTTTCTGAAGTAGAAGTTCAATAATCAAAATTTTAAAGATACTGATAATAAAAAGCAATAATGATGAAGAAAAAAAGATAATCAATTTGGATTACAACTGACCTATACTTTTGAAAAAATTTTAAATAGCAACCACAAACTAAAATGTAAAAAATGAAATAACTTCCTAGAAGAAAAAAAATGAAGATTTTAGAGAACTGGAGTGTTTGTGAGCAGAGAACTAGCAAACCCTTCTTCCTAGTATGAGAATGTGATCTTTGGTTAACTCTAGCCTCATTCCCCCAGGAACCCAATAGGAGTCAACTGTACAGATGTCAATTGTGCTAATATTCCTGGAATGGTAAATTTTTATCTGTACTGAGGAATATCTATGAATGCAGTATAAGTAAACTATAAAATGGCACTATTCGTAGATACTATAGAAGTTGCCACACAGTGGGTTTCATTGAGTGCAGTCACTTTTAATTAGGTATGTCCCTTGAGGAGAACCTAGAAACTATGTGTTGTAACAAGGAATATTGACTCCTGTGGGTAGAACGGTTCCTGTGCTTATGGACTGCTATGACATCTCCTTGCTCCTGAGCTGTCCTCAGAGTGACATGTAAACTGTGATAGGACCGCTCCCTTGCTGGCAAGCTCCATTCCTGGTTTTTAGTTCAACCTAAGACTAACCCCGGTTGGTGCTGCAGTATCACAATCTTTTTTTCTTACATTTTATATTGTATAAAGAATACTTAGAAAATGCGAGTAACATAATGACAAAGAAGTCATTCTCTGGGCTGAGCCCCGGTGGCATAATGGTTGTACACGGGACTGCGGCCCACTGGGTTGGAGGTTCAAATCCAGCAGCAAGGCTGGGCCTCCTACTCCCACCACCAGAGGGCAGTGATGCCCCCCCCCCAAAAACAAAACAAAACAAAAAAAAAAAGAAAAGAAAGAAGTCATTCTCTGTAGCCAATCTTTCACTGGCATGACAAAAATGTTTAAATGAGAGGAAAAGGACTCAGAAAACACATATTACAAATCCCAAAAGCTAAAACTTACCATAAAACCACTCGCCTGTGAAGATGGAGTACTTGTTAACACACCTCTGCTTTTCTTATCAGAAATAGTGAAATTTGTTTTCTATCAATAGTGATAAAAGCATAAAGAAAAAGGTACTTTAATATAGCAAAACTTCTATTTAAACTGGTAGACTACATTATAGTGTGTCATATTAATGTCATACAACTGCCATTTGACATAGTGAAATAAGAGTGCCAGATTCTTTAGTAGTAGAGAGATGGAATCACCTTCTTCAGAAGTGTAGAGACTTAGATGAAGGATATGCCCAGAAACATTTTGATATTTTTGTTTAATAAAGAATTTTATGATTTTTAGAGCAATACTTTAAAAAATATCCTTAGATAATTAGTTTTAAATACATAAGATTAGGGCTGAGCCCCGGTGCGTGGTGGTTGTGTGTGGGACTGCGACCCACAGGGTTGACGGTTCAAATCCAGCAGCAGCTCTCCAGGAGCAAGGCTGCGCTTCCTACTCCCACCAGGGCAGTGATGCCACACACAAAATACATAAGATTAAATGCACACTGATATTTTCATCTATAGAAAATCAACAGTAAAAAACTACAAAATAGGATGCAGACTTATTTTCTACTTTTTGAAGATTGAAAAGAGGCAAAGAAAAGATGCATGGAGATATATAGGTGGACAAAGCAAGACACAGAGCAAAAAGGAAAAAAAAATAAAATCAGAGAGACAGACCAAGAAAGAGAAGAGAGGGAGGAAAGGTGAAATAAGATAGTAAAAGACAGAAAAACAATAAAGATTGAAGGAGATCAATGGAGCATGTATGGATTGTGATAAGGGTTGTATGAGACCAGCCAGCATGGCCGAGAGGTGTCAAAAGGATCAGGTCTCAGGCATCAAACAGGAAAAAACCATATTACTGTGTATGCACTTTCCTGAGATGATCACTGAGGACAAGTGGGGACAGGAGAAAGAGTGGTGAAGATGACTAATGGTATCCGGCTAGCAAGACATAATGCCTGAGGCCTCAAAGGCTTAAGGATGGGGAAACAGCATAAGAAGGCCTACCATAGAAGAAGCATACCAGCCTGTGCGACCATGAGGAGTGGAAAGAACAAGGCTATCAGGCATCAAAGAACAAAAAAACATATCATTATGTGCCCACCTTCCTGACATGATTGCTGAGGACAAATGGGTGCAGAGGCAGACAAAGCCGAGGAAACTGATGGCGCCCAGCCACTGAACGATAAAGTAGCTGGGATCTTAAAGGCTTGAAGGTGAACAAGTGGCCATCCAGCGCAGAAATAGCAAAGCCCACATAGAAGAAGCGCACCAACCTGTGTGATCACGAGGGGTCAAAGGGAGCAGACATCAAACATCAAAGAACAAGGATTAAATCAGTGAGAATGAGGGGGAGAACAGGGTGGGGACCCAAAGCCCACTTGTGGGCAACTGGACACCCCCTTATAGGGGAGTCATGGGGAGGAGATGGGTCAGTCAAGGGGCAGTGAGGTAGCAATGAAGCATAAAACTGTCCTCTATTTCTTGAAGGTTTCCTCCCCCCAACCACCACGGTCTCAACTCTGCCCTGCAGTTCCAGCTGTACTGGAGGAGGTGCACTGGTGGAGATGGGAGCTGGAAACACAGGGAACTCAGGGTGGATGAACCCCTTGGGGTCAGTGGTGGGAGTGGAGTTGCAGAATGGGTGGAGGGAGGGTGGGATGAAGAGAGGAAGTCAGCTCTGGAGATCTGCAGACTGTTTCCTATCTGGAGGATGGACGTAGGGAGGAGTGGGCAGGGGGAGATGTCAGACAGTATAAGATATGACAAAACAATAATGATTGCTGAGTAATGAGGACTAGGGGGAAGAGGGGAAAGGTTGGAGAAGGAAGGAAGAGAGGCTCATATCAAGGGCCCAAGTGGAAAGGCAGATGTTGGGAGAATGTTGATGAGGGCAGGCAAGTGGGGATTCTTGGCACAGTATATGTAACTAGGTATTGAACTAGGTATGATGAAAAGCAATGTATGAGCCCCCAATAAAATGATTAAATTTTTAAAAATTTTTAAATTAAAAAAGATTATTTTATTGGGGGCTCTTACAGCTCTTATAACAATCCATAAATCTGTTGTGTCAAGAACATTTGTTGCCATCATTCTTTGCAAAGCATTTTTTTCTGCTTGAAAAAAAAAAGAGTTGTGTGAGCCCCAAAAAAATGATTTTAAAAAGAAAAAAAATTGGAAGGAGAGTGGAGAAGACAAGAGATTGAAAGCCGAAAGAGATACTAAGAGACAGAGAAACATTGAACTCAACCAAATTGCTTTTCCTAAAGTCATCAGTTGCCTTCATAGTTCAAAGTGAAATTGTTGTCTCCCTCCCCCAAATTCTTCATATTACTGGACCTTCAAGTAACTTCCAATATGGGTGACTATTTCTCTCTCAGGAATACAAAAATACTCTTCTCTCTTCACTTCAATGGATTCATGTTCTTTTACTTTCCTCTTCTTCTCTGCTCACACTACCTTTTCAACCTCACTACAGAATTTTTCCCATATGGGGTTACTCTGAATTGGGAGTTGACATAACAGAAACTGGTTTTAACCACCATTGGCTCAAGACAGGAACCTCAAAGTCATTCTTGACAATTCTCACTCCTTCACGCCCTATATCCAACTCATCAACTCTGCTGGCAAAATTATCTTTAATCCACCATACTTCTCCATCTTTCCTAAAAAAAAAAAAAAAAAATCAAGGCCATCATGATATCTCACCAAAAGATTTGCAACTAATAGACACTTCACCAAAGAAGACATTCACATTGTCAACAAACTCAAGAGGAAATGTTAATTAGTCAATCAAAAGCAATGAAATATCTCACCCCAGCATTAATAGCAAAGTTTAAAATAAAGCAGAAAACAATAAATGCTGACAAGGGTGTAGAAAGGTTAGAACTCTAATATATTGCTGGTGGGATTGTAAAAAGGCACAACTGTGGAAAATAGGATGTCATTTTCTTTAAAAAGATGAAAATAGATTCTCTTGGAGATGGTCTACTGACAAGACAAGATGGCGGCATAGATCCTGATTCCTGAAGACTGGAGGAACTGGAGAAGCCACATGGG
>PVJH01032417.1:0-22749 GCA_004026705.1 Nesogale talazaci | reverse complement strand
TATGTCCAGAACTTATTGTCCTGTTTTTCTAATTGAACTGTTTCATAATTGTTTTGATGTGCATCTCCAAATGGGTATTGATCATGCATTTCCACATGTGTTTGTTAGCCCTTCAAGTGCCGTCCTTTGTGAATTGTCTATTCAGAACCTTTGCCCACCTTTTAATTGGATTATTTGTTTTTTTAACTATGGTATTGCGGGATTCTATACATTTTGATTCTATACATTTTATTAATGTGTCTCTTATGCAATTGCTAAAGATTTTCCCCCTTCAGTGGGCTCTGCTTTTACCCTGTTAGTGAAATATTTTAATAAGCACAAGTGTTTTATTTTTTATACTTTTATTGAGGGCTTAAACTTCTTATCATAATCCATACATTCCTCCAATATGTCAAACACATTTGTAAATATGCCACTATCATCATTTTCAAGGCATTCTCTTCCCACTTGATATCAGGTGCTCAAGTAATGGTGGGAGAATGGCTGGAGAACACACAGTGTTTCCTCTTGCTATAAGTCGGAATCAATTCCAAGTTACTTAAGAGCAAAAGTATATACAAGGGAGTAGCCCACCACCACCAAAAGATGTATTTTTTTCAAAACAATGTGTTTATAATTTTTTACAAGACAACCTTATCATCTTTGAAGTATTCTCCATTGCACTTAATACATTTGTCAACTTTGCTATTCCATCTTGGAAACATTTTACATATATAAAATGTATAGCTGACAGCACCTCCCTCGATTTTTTTCTTCACCTCTTCTGAGTCATCAAATCACTGTCTGGTCATGTTCCTCTTCATTCAAGGAAATTTTAAAAAGTCACATGGAGCATGCTCAGGTGAGTAAAGTGTGTGGAGCAAGAGAGTCATGCTATTTTTTGCCAAAACGTGGTGCACTGACATGGCTGCGTGAGCAGCTGCACTGTTATGGTGGCAAAACTAGTTCCCCCTCTGCCATAAATCAGGGCTCATTTTGTCACACACTGTTTTGCTGTCTTTTAAGAATTTCTAAATCGAAAGATTAACAGTCTGGCCTGGTGGAATGAACTCCAAATGCACTATGAGTTGATATTTTTGTCCTGGAAATTGTCAGATGCCCAGAACAAGACTTGTCATCAATCAATATTTCACTTTTTTTGAAATGAGAAAAACTCTCATATACTTGAGTTTTCCCCATAGCACTGTAGAGCACTGTCCTTATAAGCTGTGATCAATACAACAGTTTCTGTGGCATTTTTTCCCAAGCAGGAAACAAAATTTCACAGCTGCATGCTGTTCTCTTAATTTGGCCATCACAAAAAAAAATAAGGTTTGAGAGTAACTGCTTTTCTGAAAAATGTCACGGTGACCAGAGAGAACCTACCTAGGCAATGCCACTGGGTACTAACTCAGAGCGAGTTCCCCAATGCTCGCCTAACAGGAAAAATGCATCCTAGGAAAGTTTGGCCCGTAGAACTGTTTTCCATTTGGGGGCGGGGGTGGGTTGAGGAGGCACCCTTTTGCAATTCAATTATGCAATATTTCTTAAAGTTTAGAACTCTAACCCAGATATTAAATCATCTCAATGTTATTGCATCCCTCTAATTGCTTGAATAATTTTGCACAGATTTCTAACAGTTGCTAATATTACCAATTTAGAAATAGGCAACATAATAAAACTAAAGTCAATGCCATTGGTCCAACTGACCCATTGCAACCCTCCAGGGCAGAGGAACAGCACTCCTGAAGGGCTCTGAGGGCGTAAATCTTTAAAGGAGCAGAGAGCCCATCTTTATCCTGAGCAACAGCTTGTGGAGTCCAACTGCCAGTCTTAGGCTTAGCAGCCCACTGTGTAGCCTACCCTCTACAACAGTGCCTTAAGTAATATAATAGGCATATTAATATTAAGATAAATATAATTTTATAAGTATTAAGCATTTTCATCAAGCCATAAAGACAACCACAGCGGTTTAAAAATTTTCAGGTGGTGATATGTTAATGAATTATGAAATCAATTTAGCTTATTATGATCATGTTTTTAAAAAGTCAAACAGAATAGAAATAGGCGACCAGATTTGGTAAAGGGAACACTGTTGTGAAGCGCGCTTCAATTACACATGCAAATTACATTACCATAAAATGTGGCTTGCTGTCTAAATCACTGGAGAGATACTGCATATCAGAATAACTACTGCACAATCCACTGTCCTTAGAGTTGAGATAGGTACCTGAGTGGTATCCACAGGAATTGGAGTAAAAGCTGCTTGCGTCAAGGAGACTGTTGGGCCCAACAGGTCCCGTGTATATGTTCTTTCTTGCTTGTACTCCCGGCTATGTTCCACTTTCAATTTTTCTTTGGGCAGCACAGCTTCATAACAAGGAGCATACCCAGGAGGAGGAAGGAATTTAAATTCTCCATGTCTTCCCCCAAGTAGAAAGCGAACCCTAAAAAAATATATATATATATTTACATATACCAGGGACAGTTACGTACTCCTGTACATAAAGTTTCTAACCATCCAAACAAATAAATGACTAGTATAAAATTAACTGTATTAGAAGTCCTATCTCACTCCCTTCATAGCTCCAGCTCTTCAATTTAGAATCTAAGAGGTTCTAAACATAAAAAGGTAAACAGAGTGATAGCCTTCTTGTCAAAAGAGGAAACCTATTTAATTTAGCTTAACAGACCAGAAAAGTAAAAATGACTAAAATTATATGCATGATATGTCTATGTGAATTCAGCAACTTGTCACACCCCCTGGGTACCAAGAATCAACATAGATTAAGCAGACATGTTCTATCAATGTTTAAAATCACAGCTACTTCAGTAGGTGCAATAAGAAAATGAGTCACTTTCCAGTGTTCATTTCCTAAAATTCTTTATGTGATTCTCAAATGGACCTCCCATTTGCTGAAGAAAGAAGATAATCTTAAATATTTATCAACTTAGGAACAAAAAAGTCTTACTATGTTCAAGCATAGTCATGCTTGCTTGAACATAGTTTAATCTGATGTCCAATAAACTGCATTATTAAAAAATAGCTAAATGGGGCTGAGTCCCGGTGGCATAGAGGTTGTGTGCAGAACTGCAGCCCACAGGGTTGGTGGTTCAAATCCAGCAGCAGCTCTCCAGGAGCAAGGCTGGGCCTCCTACTCCCACCAAGGCAGTGATGCCCACCCAAAAAAAACCCCAGCTAAATGATCATTTCCTGTGGCTCACTTAAAAATGATTTAAAATTTCATTTTATCTGTAATAATTTTTACTAATTTGCATTTTAGTTCAAGGTTATTAAATGAAATGATATAAAGTAGGATATAAAAGAGTAAAAATTGGCTGAGCCCCACTGGCATAGTGGTTGTGTGTGGGACTGCGGCTCACTGGGTTGGAGGTTCAAATCCTGCTGCAAGGCTGAGCCTCCTACTCCCACAACCAGAGGGCAGTGATGCCAAAAAAAAAAAAAGAGTAAACAATTAAGCAAAAATTAAAACCGAGGTAATTTTCAATGTTTATAGAATAAAACATAACTAGTGTAAGTATACTAGAAAAGTTCACTGGAACATGGATAGCTAACATTTTATGATTTTTTTCCATCCCTTCCTCAATATGTTACTTCTCTCCCTGGGGAATACTTCTTTGAGTTTAATTATATATATATATATATATATATATATATATATATATATATATATATGTGTGTGTGTGTGTGTGTGTGTGTGTGTGTGTGTGTGTGTAGTCGCATCACTGTCTTGGTGGGAAGAGAGTGTAATTATAATGAAAAATAATCAGAATAAATGGGTGGTTCGTGGTAATAGATGTCATTTTTGGAGGTAAATATGTACAAGTAGTAAAGTGTAATAAATATTTGTAAACTATGAAGTTCCCCCTTATTAAGAGACAACCTGCTTAGTAAACATTACAAGACTTTCATGAAAGTATGAGTTATAGAAAATCTTCTTGACTCCATCAGATAATTAATTAATTAATTAACTTCTAGATTAATTAACAGAAAGGAAACATCATGAACTTGGAAGTTACTTGATTTATTACACCTAATAATAGAACCTGTGGGTAAAATATTCAGTTTCCAGAGAAGCTCTTGCTGGATGGACCTTACCTTTCTTTCAAAGGTCAAACGCCTGCGGGGCTGCTGATGCCCCAGAATGTAACAAAGGTTAGAGAAGAAGTGGCGCTCTCAGTGCATCCTCTTTCACAGTATGAGCTGTGAGAAAGAAACAGACCAGGAAAACAACAACAACAAAATAATAACATACTCACTTTATTCCTGCAGAGAAACTAACAACTGGAAAGAAAAGGCCATCAATGTTGAAATTCTCAAACATTCCTTGAACAGGCTGGCCATTAATGCGGAAGGAGATGCTGGGAGCACTGAGATCTAAACAGCAACTAATGACATCATCAGTTCTTAACAGGTGTTGGTTTGGTGAGCTTACAGTACGAGCAATACAACCTATTGGGGAAACATTAAGGAGGTAATACATTTCTATCTGAGTGCATCTTCGAAGCCAAAGTAAAAATTATGAGTAGGTATTAAAGTTCAATGTACAAAACTGAGATTGAATAAATGTTATTGCAAATTCATAGTACAGGATAAGCCCTTTTTTCAGACATCCATTTTTGTCAAAAGAAATGAATCTTTTGACATACAAATGAAATATGCATGGATATGGATAGTATTTAATGCAGAAAATATAATAAATAATGTAAGAGGAAATTTGCCTGGATACAGTTATTGCCTTCTAATTACATGACTACCAGAATATTACTTAGTCTGTGCGAACTTAGTATCTAACAAACAGAAGACCAAATATCATTACTTGATTAATCTCCTGCTTTATAAGTAGCACAGACTTAGACAAAGCCGGGAGTCCATTTTAAAAATAATAAATCCTCTTTCTGCTATAAATTGAAAAATAAAATACACAAAGATAACGAAAGTAAACATTGTGATCATTCGCTCATGCATTCTTCATTGAGAGATAACCACATGTCAACTGCTTTACTTTATCCTCAATTATATTTGTTCCACAATAAGAAGATCTAGGTTAGCAACTTTAGTAGGAGAGAATAAGTCTGTGGCAATAAAATCATCATTGGTAAAGGTCATTTCAGCATTGCTTTGTTAATTAACCTCACAGGGATTTGTTTCTCATGGTACAGCGAAATAAAAGAGGTGATGGTCTCTTGAACCCATTCATGAGCACAAAGCACTGTCCTCATGAACCAAGAAAATAGTAGGCTTCATGACACAGGCACTGTTTATGTTTATTAAGAAATGTTTCAGGGCTGAGCCCCGGTGGCGTAGTGGTTGTGCGCGGGACTGCGGCCCACTGGGACGGAGGTTCAATTCCAGCAGTGGGGCTGGGCCTCCTACTCCTACCACCTGACGGCAGTGATGCCCAAAAAAAAAAAAAAAGAAATGTTTCAAATCCAATTAAAAGTTTGCCCAACAGCCCCCTTAAACACATCATATTAACAGCAAAGAATGTCATTTGTGCCAGTCAGAATCTAATACCAAGTAAATGGTGACAGCTTTGCCAATAAAGAATATATTCTTCCATGGCTAGGAAGAGAGACCATCACAACTGACTGATCACAAAGACACATGGACCGTGAATTTTTATATCATCTTTTCATTTTCAGTATGTCAAGAATTTTAGAAGTAGCACATTTGAATTATCAGGCTCTTAATTGTGAAATAATATAACTGAAAATCAAAGCAGATCAATTGGCAGATAACAATGTATACATTTTGTATTTTATCAATGTTCAAATCTGCAAGCAATAAGTTCACTACTTAACAGCTGTTCTAGAATACAGACTATAGTGAAACCAGCTTTAAAATAGCAAATAAAAGAAATGCAGCTCATAGAGAAATGTGCAGCCCTTTAATTGTATATAAAAGTGGAAAAGATGCTATTGCATAAACATTTAATGGGCTCAGCCCTGGTGGTGTAGTGGTTGTGCGCAGGACTGCGGCCCATTGGGATGGAGGTTCAATCCCAGCAGCAGCTCCACAGGAGCAAAGGCTGGGCCCCCTACTCCCACCACCAGAGGGCAGTGATGCTAAAAAACAAAAACCCAAAAACAAAAAACAAAAAAAAACATTGAGTATCATCCAAAACTCTTTCCCACTTTGAAAGATATTATCATGCTAATTTTAATAATTATTTAAAGTAGCTGCATCAATTGTTTTGCGATGTCTAAAACAGCTTACTAGGTGAGATCATTAATGAACAACCCCATGCTTATATTGTGAATTCCATCCACAATCTTCAAGTAATTTATAAGGATTTCTCAATTTGCATTTATATATACTCATCTCAAACTAAAAAAAAATTATAATTCTATTCTCTGAATTCTCTAAAAAGGAAGCTAGAGGAGTGCTAAGATTAAGAGCAAGCCCAAAGTCCATTCATATATCTATGGTTTATATATGCCTGGCTAATTTTGGAGAGAGGATTATCATTTTAATGGAGAACATTATAAAACTTCCTCATGGGCTTCAGGTCATTCTATTGATGGCATCAGTAGATTAGTCAGGGACACAGGAGTTCATATGTCTACGTGTGTATACACACAGAGAGGAAAGGGCTTCAAAATATTTGTGGAAAATTTTATTCTATATTTATTCTACTTTTCCATGTACTTTTGAAACCCCCCACTTGTGTAAGGAGTATGTATACATACACACACATGTATATCATAATAAAAATATTAAATATATATGACCAAGAAAAGCCTTGACACTAAGTGCAGCACAGTACAAGAGGGCTTCAATAAGTTCAGAGAAACATAGAGGGGAAAAATATTGGAATGTTTCCATGAACTGATTTAAGACCCTCTGAAATGAGAATATGTCATATAATTATGAAATTTAAACCAATGAGTGATAAATTACAGGTAAGATCAATAAACAAATATTACCCCATTTTCTTTTGGTATATCTTCTGAAATTAATTTTTTTGCCCTTGCTGGGCAATAAAAATATATTCTGTGGGAATGAGACATGCAGTCTATCTGCAACTGTGTCCCCACAGTCCATGAAAGTGCACACTAAGACTACACTGACTCCCAAACATATGCCTCAGTTCAGAGCAAATATTCAAAAATCATTCATCTTTTCTATATACCTGAGCTTTTGTTATTAAATGGTAAAATTCAATAAATATCATTCACAATATGTAACTATATTAAATGCTTTTACTTATACACTCATTGTCATAAACTCTTAAATTTGTTCAATTTCATTTTAATTGTGTTTACAATTTATTAGAAAACAAAGCACTAATGTATAAATGTCATCTGTAGGTTCTAATAAACATAGAATGTTTCTTAATAATGTAAAGTGATGCTCTGAATTTACTATTCATTAAATAATTTATGGAAGATGTCAAAATCACATAAGGACTAGATTCTAAATGCAAATTTATCAATATAGTATATTTTTCAAGAGTCTATCTAAAATCCAGCAATATAATCAAAAGCTAAGATTTGTAATCCACTAGAATACATCTTGTCATAAATCAGAGAACTATATTTTATTTGCCATACTCAGATGGCAGTTGCTAGTTGATGAAATAAAGTTCACATTATTTTTTTCAATTCAATGAGCCAAACATTTTAAGTTTCTGCATTAAATATGACTCCTAGTATAACACTTTACTCATTATCCACATTATATTACCTGACAATAAGTTTCATTTAGCCTATTTCTTCAATTATTTGCAAAAGACTGCTTTTAGTTCATTTAACTTTGGAAATTTAAACACAAAACTAATCAATATAAGTAAGAAACAAATACCTTTTCTCGGTCATTATATAATATACCTTTAAAAATGTTCATAGGCAACATAATACTTTGGAACCATAATATAATTGTTACTATTTTATTTTCCCTCTAGTAAGCTTTCACTTTTTTATTTTCTTTTTAAATAAATCATTTTATTGGGGTCTTGCACAACTCGTTTCACAAGCTACACATACATCCATTGTGTCAAGCACTTTTGTACATTTGTTTCCCTCATCGGTCTCAAAACATTTGCTTTCTACTTGAGCCCTTGGTATCTGCTCCTCATTTCCCCCCTCACTCCCCACTTACCATGAACCCTTGATAATTTATAAATTATTTTTATTTTGTCATATCTTACACCATCAAACGTCTCCCTTCACCCATTTCTCAGCTGTCCATCCCCAAGGGAGGAAGTTATATGTAGATCTTTATAATCTGGAACTTTTACTTTTATCAAAATAAACAGTATCATAAACTTTTGGAAATACAAAATAAGGGCAAAGGGTTCTCTTTTAGAACTTTGTTAAAGAAAATAGGTCACATTTACCTGACCAGAGATGAAGTCCATCAAATCCATAAGAGAATAGGTCATCTCCAACACCATTTCCACCCCACTCTTCACCACCTCCTGGGTAGGGAGAGTACCCTTCAGTGGAAGCCCAGCCCACTCGAAGGTGTGTCGCTTCTGCTGTCACAAATGGTTCAGTGTGATCCACCATCAGTTCATAGTACCATTTTTTATATTGAGCAGACCCTTCGCTGACGCCCAGAAAAATATTAGGCCTCATGCTTTAAAGAGATATGAACATCATATGAGACAAGATGAGATAGCTTTTCCTCAATTTTCATCTCATTATTTTGAACATTAGCCTTGTTTTTTTAAAGATATGATTTAAAAAAAGAAAAACTCAAACCACACCAGATGCCATTATGTCAGCTCAAACTCATGGTGCCCCGGTGTGTGCTACAGTAGTTTTCTAAGATTTTGCAGAAGTTGATAACAGGCATCTTCCAAGGTGCCTTTGGGTAAACTCATATTACCAACCTTTTTATAAGCAGTTGAATATTTAAACAATTGCAACACCCAGAGACTCCAATATTAAATATATGTTTCCTTAATTATACAAAATCATTAAAACCACCACTAAAATTACATGCAGTAGTAACCTACATTAGGGCTAACATTTAATGATAGTGTCTATCTTATGGATTATTGGCAATAGCATTGAAAGATCTATTTCTCTTAATTACTGTTATCAATCAAATTGAAGTCATAAAGTGAAACAATCTGTACAGTAGAAATATTTCTAGGTTAAAAGTACATTCATTTAAATATCAATACACTCAGTATAAGGTTGAAGTAGAAGCCAATATGCCTGTCCTCTGTGTCATTCTAAATGCCTCCTTGTGAATAAAAAACCTTTCAGTAAAATTTAGTTGCATGTTATTATGGGACCTACACCTTTGGCAATGAAATGATGAATTAATGCCTCAGGAAATATTATTCATTAATGGTAGCTATATGACATAAAGAAGCAGCAAGAAAGTATTAAATAAGTACTGTTAAGTACAAATCCACAAGATAGAATAATCACCAAATTCTCATTTAATATAATCATACTAGGAAAGTATTGGCTTTTTCTGGGAATTTAACTATTCTGAAGTTATTACTATCATTGAGAACATGCTGTTAACCATAAGCAATTTCTTTTTTGTAGAAACAAATCAGAGTGGTATGATGTTTAAGAGCTAAGTCTTTTGAGTTAGTTAGATCTGAGTCCTATTTGAAGTTCTATTTTGTTAACTTATAAAATGCAGAAAAGGAGAATATCTAGAAAACACAAACTTAAACAGTACATGTACATGCAAAGCACTTAGCAAACTGGCTGGCAGATTAAACACCTTGGGAAGAAGATACAATCCACTACCATATGAATAGAATACATGGTCCTATATATTTATTTGGGAAAGAGTGTATATTCTGCTTGATTATCTAATATTATGATTATCCAGTACTATGATTAACTCATTTGATTTGAAGAAAAATTATGCAATTTAATTGAAATTATATAAAGTATTCTAATAAATTTTAAATAAGCTATAATATAGTGTACATATGGATATGATATTAGTATATGGATATAGTATGTGGATACTGCATATTAGTATATACCATATAGTATACAGAATGTAGATTCTTCTGCTATGTTACATATTTGGAGATGCTCTCTGGGTTTACCTGCTGACATGATTCACAAGACGTGTCTGCAATAACAGATCTCTTCCTGGTAGAAGATTGTCACAAATGAGATGCTGGTTAGAACGAACTGCAACGCCATGGCAAACACAGAGCGAACACAAAACATCCAAAACCTGAGTAGAGAGAATATATTCAAGTTGATTTCAATCCTCCTTTCAGATTCAAGTACAGACTGTACTTTTCAAAAAGCAACAGTGTTATCTCTCATTAATTTTAGCCATTTGTTCTAACATTACACCAATATACTCAATGATTTTGCTACATACCTAAATTGAGAATGCTTCATTCTCTCAGTTGTTATAAATAAGCACTAATTAGCATTGCGCGTTTTAAATTAATAGGCAAAAACATTCATAAAACTGACACACTTTTGAAAAGCTGTTTTATTTTAAAAGCATTCAGAATTATTTTAGATTTCATGTAATGTCAATGAAATGGTTCACTTGCCTTGTGATTTCTTCCATGCTTGTCCAAAAGTGAGATAATAGATTTAATATGTCCTTCTTTGATAATATTTAGAGCTTCTGGACTTTCTACTAACACACAGTGTAAAACTTCAAGAATGCCTAAAGAAACAATGAAGCAGAAAAATAATGGTTCTCTAGTTTATAGTAGGATCAGTTCATTCCCCTTTTTGTGCTTTTTCAGTTCAACTACTATAATGATGTATTTACTGTGTCTGACACATCGGGAGCCCTGGTAGCGCATAGGCTCAAAAATTCACAAGGGCTCTTCTACCCTGTCCCAAAGGGTTGCAGTCAGTCAGCATTAACAGTGAGTTTGGAGTTTGGTTTTGTTTAAGGTACACTGGAAATTTGATCTGCAAAAACATGTTGCTTGGGAAGGAGGAGTGCTATCCAAATACTCAGTTTACTCAGTCTAGTGAGAAAATTACACAGATCATAAGCGGTGTTTAGCTGAGTCTGCAAGTTAATGATAATACAAAAAGTTAATAGTGTATGTCTATATCTATGTTTTCCTGGTTCATCAATAATGAGCAATTACCCTCTCATTCAAAAACCATCTTTTCTGAGGGAGACCACAGATGTGGAAAGAGCCTCATAAATCTTGTCAAGTCTTTTGTCACCAGTAGTAGAACATCAAGACCACCATTCATGAATATAGCAAAAGGTCATTAAGAAGAAAGGCAAGAATGAAAAGATCAAAATGGAAGTCAGAAGAGACTTTAAAACTTGCTTTTAATCATAAAGTAACTGAAGAAAACGAAAAAAGTGGTAAAGTCAAAAAAAGAAAATTTCAGGCAAGCTTGAGAAGACAAAACCAAATATTATAATGAAATGTGAAAAGACTCAAAATAGATAATCAAATGAGAACAACATTCTCAGCAAATCTAAAATTGAAAGAACTCAAGAAAAAAATTGAAGTCTTGAGTTGCAATATTGAAAATTTTTATGGACAAAACATTGAATGATGTAGGGCAAATCAAGGAAAGATGGAAAGACTACACAAGTGTCACTGTACCAAATAGAACTAAATGTCATTCCACCATTTCAGAAAGTAGCATATGAGCAAGAACAAAAGATGATGAAGGAAATTTAAGCTGCCTCAAATACATTAGTCAAAATCAAGACTCAGGAACTGATGGGATACTACTTAAAACAATTCATTAAGCTAATGAAGCACTGGAAGCAGTCACTCATCTATGCCAGGAAATTTGGAAGACAGTTATTGGCCAATTGATTGGAAGAGAATCACTTTTTTGCCTGTGCCAAAGAGAAGTGACTCAACAGGATACTCAAATGATAAAATAATTGATATCACATGTAAATAAAATAGTGATTCAGAAGAGGATGTGGAACAAACGAAATCATTGCTGATATCCGATGGATCTTAGCTGAAAGCAGAGAACACCAGAAAGATATTTACTTGTGTTTTATTATCATTCAACTGTGTGGACCATAAAACCATTTTATACTCACTCTGACCAGGACTTTCTAATGCGGTATTTTGGTGAGCAGTTGGTTTGAATTCCATTTCCCCACAAACATTTTGAAGGCTTTTCACATGTGTTAACAAGAAGATAGTTGGAAAACATACCAGAAGAAGCTTCCAGTCTTTCCAATCTGCTGATCAACCAGTCAAGGGAGCTAGAAAACTGTGCACAATTTTTACGATTGCCTCTAATTAGAGCCGCTGGAAAAAGAAAGAAAACAAGATAAACTGATTACACAGATAAATCATTTTTCCTGCTAGAGTCTAGAAATCATGTCAAGCTAATAAAAAGGTAAAACTCAAAGAAACATTCCATTTAGTTAATTTCAACTCACCGTGAACCTATAAGACAGAGTAAAACTGCCCCTTTGGGTTTCTGAGATTGTAAATCATTACAGGAATTTTTCTCCCATGGAGAACTGGCAGTTTTGAATTGCTGAACTTGGAAATAGTAGCTCAATGTACAAGCTAGTACACCACTATGACAGTATTCCTAAAATGCTAGATCAAGAACACAATTTCTATTTTATATTTGAAACATATGGAAATATATACATACATACATATTCAAATAGAACTTTATCAATAGGAATTTTAAAATATTGTTCAAAGGAACTTAACTTCAGAAAGTAGAAATTACATAGGTAAATAATGATAAATAGGGGAATACCCTGTCTCAAACATTTCCTCACTTGTGTTCTAATATCTTATTGCCATTAATTATCCATGCTAATCATTAATCAATAATTCTAGGGCCTTGTTTTCTCACTTGCTTAGTAAAAAAAAGCTGAAAACACCTCAATATTCCTGAAAGTTTACTAAAAATTAATTGCTCTAGAACCACTAATACTATTTACAATACTATAAAATACTATTATATTTTCCCATATAATGTTTAGCTAGCAAGCTATAACTAAATACTATTAAAAAACAGAAATGGGAGGGCTGATGGACATAAAGCTCAGAGAGCATTACTTTTCTTCTTTTCTTCACATTTACAATGCATATTAGGCTCAGGAATATTATGAAAGAACTCTATTTTATTCAGTAAAGTATAAAAAAGCATAGGTTACACAATGTGATCCTTGCCACTGAAGACATATGGAAATTGGTCTGGATGTATAAAACTCCCTAAAATACTATACAATTACAAGTCTTTAAAGGTTCAGAAATTAATAGTTCTGCCACACTTAAAAGGGCAGCCCTCTGTCCTCCTTGTTTAATATTTTACATAATCAGAAAATTAATATTCTCTGATTTTGCCAAGGGCAATTTTTCAGACACCTTTAGAACAGTTATTAATACAGACAGTAATATGTAAACACCTTATTGAACTTCAGTTTTTGCTGCAGATCTAAGACTTTTCCAGCCAAACTCAAGTTTGCCCAGCTACCTATCTTATGATCATACTGATTTCACTAAAACTACTCTCACTCACTCCAACTCATGGCCCTCTAGTCAATGCTCACTCAAAGGATGCCCCCACATTGCCCTCACCCTTCCCCGTGCCCCCATGTACGTCCAAGACAGTAGCTGTTTACTAGAGTAGAAAACCCATCTTTCTCCCTCAGAACTCAAGATAATTCGTGATTCTTTTGCATATCCTTTTTCAACATACATTTATACCCAAGCTTTTCCAGATCACAAGATTAATATTTGTTCATTTTAATGACCCCCCAAATCAAGATATACCCAAAGAAATAATCAAAAACAAAATCTCGCATTTTTTTCATTTGTACTGATTTAAAACATTCTATTTTTAATTTCAATGGTAATTAAGAAATCAGCTCTCTCAGCATAAATTGTTTATCATTGAGCAGTTTAAGAAGTTTTCTCAATGATGACAATAAATGTCAATAAGTTAAGAATAAACACATAAGAGAAAATTAAAAATGCACAATTTAATTCCAAGTGGTCACCTAACTGTTTTCTGTGCATCTTTTCAGAAAACATCAACGTCAAGGGGACTGGCAAGATGGAATTAAAATAAAATGAAGAGTTCCACAAACAGTTTGAAATGCCATGATATAATATATAAGAATCTAGCTCTACATTTTAAAAATTGTAAGTGCAATTACACCTTAAACATCTTGCTCATTTATCACTAAGCATTATTCTAGTAATTGTCATGTTTAAAAAATAGCAGCTTTTCATATTTGTTTAATGTAAATTTCCAAATTTTCGATCTACTTAAGTTTTAATAGCACTGTATTACACTATCTGATGTACTAGATCTAAATACTCAATACCTCTTAGTAGATGGATTTCAGCTTTATACTACATTTCAACAATTGTTAGTGGGCATCCGTCCTACATTTGTACAAACAGATCTCTAAAATAAGGCATTGGCATAGAATTTCTGAGCAAAAGGATAAACAAATGTAAAATTAAATTTATATTATCAACAGGGTGGTTTATTGCTGTTAGTCAAGAACATATTCCCCAACATCCTTTCCAAAGAATGATACTCTGCATTTTTATCCTTGTTAATTTTAGAAGTAAATTGTTATTTTGATTTATTGTTTTAATTTGAATTTTTTAAGTGCTAGTTCAAAATATTTTACTACCATTTAATTTCCTTTTCGATAAACAATCTCCATTTTTTCTATTAGATATTTGCAAATTAAAGCCTCTATGATAAATATAACAAAATTGCAATACAAATGATAATTTCAGAAAAGTGTGTAACCCATTTGAAAGACAAAAAAAATACTTTGGGAACTTTCAGGAAGATGGCCCTGTGATTACGGTGTCCACATCGGGAGTTATGTGACAATTTCTGGGTTTGGGGACTGCTAAGCTAAGTAAACACCAAGAAAAATACACCAAGTAGTCAAATTATCCAACTTTAAGAAAACAGAGAAGATCATAAGAGTAGCGACCAAAGAAAAATGCAGTCACCTATAATGGTAATCAAATAATAATATGCTCATATTTGCCAAGAGAAAACATGAAGAAGAGGAAAGTGTTGTAGCACATTCTAAAAGCTGAAGGAGAATAATGGCAACCCAAGAATTCTCTATTCTGCCAAACTACATCAAAATAGACAAAGTGTAAGAGTGTTTCCAGACAAGGAAAAATGTAGAGAATGTGTTAAAACAAACTAAAAAAATAGAACTACAAAAAAATCTTTCCAATTCACTTTGGACAGAAGACAAACACCCTCAGAGCATTAGGCAGAAGTCAATGAAGTGAAAGTAACACCAAAGACAGACGTCATTGACCCATTGGAAAGAAAATATCAAAACGTCCAAGATGACATCAAAGAATCCACAGTTGGATATAAAAACTCTGAATGTCAATGTTCTGAATAAGCCCATTAAAAGACAAAGGCTATCAGACTGGATTAGGGAAAAAAAAACCAACCACCTATTTTCTACAAGAGACACATCTCAAAACCAGGTTGAGAATCAAAGGTTGGTGAAATGTATATAATGGTAAAGATGATTAAATAAAGCAGGAGTTGTGATACTAGTCTCTGGAAAATTGAAATCAAGGTGAAGGACATAACAAGATAAGGATGGACACTACATAATGCTTAAGGCATAAGAAGATCAACTGCCAGTGAGCATAGTAAGCATACACATGCCCAATGAGAAACCTCTGAAATTTGTCAATCAAATACTTCAAAAGATGGAAAGGGAAATCATATAGTGGAAGACTTCAATATACCACTCTCGGAGAAAGACAGATCACGTGGAGACCCCTGCCAGCGCTGAGTTGCATCTATCTCCACTGGATGCTGTTGATGAACCCTGAGCCCTGGAAGTGAGGAGCCATGGGGAGCCCCCTGCCAGTGCCAGGACTCTGCACCTACTGTCCTGTGACTTTGTGAGTCGGAAGGAGACTTTATAGGCATATGGGCTAATATCAGACTATGTCGTGGAACTGGACTGGGCTAGGTTGGTTTCTCAATGTCCCATTCCTCTTGTATATAAAACTTTTCCTTATGTGCATATGTGTGTCTATGATTTTGTTTCTCTAGTTTACCCAGACTAACATAACCACATTGATAAGAAAAGGACAAGAACAGGTAATATCAATAGATGGAGAAAAGGCACTCGACAACTGTGTTAGGCAGGATTCTCTAGAGAAACAAAATCAGGACATTTATGATTATATGGATAGACAGATACAGATATATACAGCTAATTAGTCTACACAGCAGTACAGAGGACTCAGTTCAACTCACTTCCATGGAATAGTTAATATACTGGAAAACCTTCAACTCATGAGGGCTGATAGATCTTCTGTAGAATAATGCAGGCATTCCAGCCAGAGACAGCAAACAGCAGGGCAGGCCACCAACACTCTACCAGATGACAGGATCAGACAGTCCAAAGCTCCAGCGATGTATGAATTAGCAGCATGGTGAAGCAAGTCTCAAAGGAACTTCAAGCACTAGCAACACTATCCATGGGTTGGTAGTGTCGCCCACAAGTTGAGAGAGAGAACTAGCTAAGGCAACTGCATGCTTGTCCGATCATGAGAGAGCAAGAGAGAGAGAGGGGAGGGGGCTTGCCAATTCATTAATCTCTTTGGCCTCCAATCAGCCTGTGAAATTATTAACTCTATGTGTTTTTATTGGCCAGGAAAAATAAACCTACCTGTCACAACAAAATTCAATATCCGTGGCTAATTAAGACACTCAAGAAGCTAGGGAATGGAAGAAAATTACCTCAACTTAATACTATCTATGGAAAACCAACAGCCAGTCTTACAATCAATGGAAAAAAAGACTGAAACATTCCCTCTGAAAAAGAGGGACAGAGAAAGAGGTCTCTAGTCCACACTTTTATTCAATAACATCTTGTACGTCCTAGCTAATAATATAAGGCAACAGAAGGATATTAAGGTTATTTGGGGAAAGATGTAAAGCTATGATGATTTGCAGATGATATAAATCTACATCTTGAGAACCTCAAACAATCCACAATACAACTTATGGTATTACAGAAAGAGAGATCAAGAAGGTAGTACCCACCAAAATAGCCAGGGATAATTGAAATATCTAGGGATGTACCTACCAAAAAACCAAAAATATCTGTGTGAGGAAAACTACAGAACATTATTACAATAAACAAGAAGGGACTTTCACAAACATCCCATACTCGTGAATCAGTACACTCAATATTGTAAAGATGTCAATCCTGCCTAAAGCATTATATAGGTTCAGTGCAATCTCTGATATAAATACTGGCATCATTTTTTAAAGAAATTAAAAAACTGTTTACTAACTTCATATAGAAAGGGAAGAAGCCTCAAGAAGAATAAAGTGAGCAGGTTTGCATAATGTGACTAAAATTTATCATACAGCTATGGTTGTCAAAACAGCATAATGCTGGTCTAATGATAGATACTAGATCAATGGATAAGAATAGGTCATCCAGAAATGAGAACGGCGGAATACAGACAACTGATCTTTAAAAAGGCCACCAAAATGTAAAATGGGAAGCAGAAACCTTTTTTAAACAAATGGCACCAGAAAAACTGGATATCAACATACAGAAGAATGATGCAAGACCCTTCCCTCAACCCATACACAAGGAAAAATTCAAGGTAGATCACAGATTTAGAGGTAAAACCTAAACTTATGAGGACCATTAAGGAGAAAATTGACCCACTGTTAAGAATTTTAACACAGAGAATACATGGGCTATCAGATATAATGAAAGATAAACACACAGAGGAAGATAAAATAGACTTGTGGGATATACTAAAGAAAAAAACACTTAAGTTCATTGAAAGCCTTCGTATAGACAGTAATGAGAGACTGCAGACTGGGAAAAGACACTTAGTAGTGACATATCAGACAAAGGTCCTATTACTAAAATCTACAGAATCCTGCAAGCTAATAACAAGAAATAAATGAATATCTTGTTGAGGAGGTGAGCAAAAGACCTGAACAGAAGTTTTTCAAAGGAGGAAAACCAAGTAGCCAATAAACATATGAGAAATATTCCTGATGATTGGCTATGTGGGAAATGCAAATCAAAACAACCATGAGATACCACCTAACACCCATAGGATAGCTCAATTAAAAAAGGAACCAGAAAGCAACCAATGTAGGAGGGGTTATGATGAGATAGGAAGTCTCATTCACTGGTGGTGTTCTTGTAAATATGTATGTACAGCCACTGTGAAAAGGGATTTGGTGATACTTAAATCGGATGGAAATCAATTTACCTTATGACCCAGCAATTCCACTACTGGGTATATAGCCAGAAAAAATAAGAAACAGGCCACAACCAGACATCTACACTCCAGTGGTCATTGCTGCACAGTTCAAAATTTCAAAGAACTGGAAATAGCCTAAATTTTCCATCATTAGATGAATGGATTAAAAACTCTGGTAGTTACATGCAGTGGAGGACTCACATCCTGAAAAACATGGATGAAAAGATGAAGCACCTCATCTCCTAGAATGAGTTGGAGGATATTATGCTGAAGGAAGGGAGCCAAGCACAAAAGGACAAGTACAACTTGCGTCTACTGAGGTTAAGTTCAAACAGCAGAATGGGCATAGGGGAAAATACACATATCACATAGTTCCTGGTCTGAGGATCAGATACTCTGGCAAGACCCAGACCAAGCACAGTGGTGCATACACAATCAAAAGAAAAAAAGATGCAGATAGCACTGGTGGTGAAAGACAACTCCCCCTCCCCCATATACCTTTATAGTGCAGAGAGAAGTAGGGGAAGACAAAAGACAGCACTAATCCACCCAGGGAGGGTTATTGTTTATGTCTTCACAGTAAAGGCAGAAGAGAGAATAGCCCCCATTCTGGTGCACCAAACTTTTAGGGCCATGTCCCTGCTCAGAGCAGCTTGTCCCCAGAGATGACTGCAGGGCTGGCCACAGCTGAAGACATGCTGTCCTCTCCCTAGATGACAGTGCTATGGAGGAGTACACTGAAGCTACAGTTCAGTAGTGAGGTTGGTCTGACTTCCCACAGAGGGCTAAAATCACAAAGAGAGTGCAACACACTAGCAAGGCGAGCAGTGCTAGGTAATCCCTGAGGAATCTCCATGGGAGACTTCTGACTCAGAGGACAGTGCTTGTAACTTCATCTGAACTGTTTGGGGATCTTCACAATAGGTCTACATAGAAAGCTTAAAGGTGCAACAGGGTCGGGAGGGGGCCAGTGATTTGTCAATCCTGACTGCAGCAAGACCAAGAGGGGGTTGTAGAAAGTGCACCCCTCGGTCATGAATGGCGAGTCCGAAAAGGGTAATAAATACTGCTTGGTAAGCATGTCTTGGAATATGGGGCTGTGAGTCAAAAGGGGATTGGACTGATGGATTATAACAGGGCCTGCTTGCTATTTAACAGAGAGATACGCATCTACTATGGGTTTACACAACAGTCAGATTTGGAAGTATCTGTATGGTCTCTTTTTCTTCTGGTGTCTATCTACATAAGATAGAATAAGCAATCCCAAGAAAATGGAAATGGCACTGATGGGGAGGGCCTGGGAGAGGAGGAGGCGGGAAGAGGGGAGCAATGAGCCAATAATGATAGGGACAAGGGAACCAAGAGGCCTAAAAGTTGCAGTGTAGCATTCCTGGTCATGTTCGATCAATTGAAAGATTTCTGAGAGGAATTACTGAGAGGTGAACAAAGGGTGGGCATGATAGAGAGGTAGGAGGAAACAAAAATGAAAAAGGAGAAAAAACAGGCATAAATATAGGTATGTAAACATATACATATAAAAAGACACATGTATTTGTCTATGTATATGTATTTATGTAAATACAACAAGGAAACAAGTGGGCTTTGGACCTCTACTTAAATCTTACCTAAGTACAAGAATGGTTTGTTCTAACAATGTGGCAATTTATGATACTCACCTTCCTGATATAATTGCTGAAGACAAAATGGGTGCATACGCAAAGTTGGTGAAGAAATGTCATGGTGCCTAGCTACTAAAAGCTACAATATACCATCTGAGGTGTGGCAGTTACAAAATCTGTCAACTTGTGAAGGGGTAGAGTCTAGGCTGTCAATCAGGTCCCAGCTTGATGACCTCATTTAGAGGCACCATGAATATAAATAGCTCACTGGAGGCATCTGGTCTACACACACACACACATACACACACACACACACAGTGCATCCAACCAGACACATGGAGCTATGCTAATACAGCTGGAGACCTGGAGCTGCTGTAGCCATGTGTGGCAGTCATTTGCTTATGTTAATTTCATGATTGAGATGTAGGGGTGGAGTCTAGTCTGTTAATCTGGAGATAGTCATTGAGTAGCCAATGAGGCCCCTATGTGGGCATGGCTTTCTCCTGAGACTTCTGGGAAATCTCACGACATTTCCCTCGTGAAGATGAAAAGCTATCTCCCCAGTTGTTGACAGTTAGTCTCAGAGACGATGAATCATAGACAAGACAAGATGGCAGCATCCGAGAACCTGGAAGAGCCGGCAGAGAGACCACACGGCTTTTCCCTGATGGAGCCAGACCTCTGTAGCTGGGGTGGCCACTTGGAGACCCCTGCCAGCGATGAGTTGCTTCTGCCACCACGGGATGCTGTTGATGAACCCTGAGCCCTGGAAGCGAGGAGCCATGTGGAGACCCCTGCCAGCGCCAGGACTCTGCACCCACTGACCTGTGGCTTCTTGAGTCGGAAGGAGACTTTATAGACTGATTTCAGGCATATAGGTTATTATCGGACTTATTACTTTGAACTGGACTGGGCCCAGTGTCCTATTCCTCTTGTATATAAACCTTTTCCTTCTATCTATATGTGTGTCTTTGAAATTTGTTCCTCTAGCCTACCTGGACTAACACACCATGTGAAGACCCATGACAGCACTTAGATGTTTCTACTGCCACTGGGTTCACAAGACTTCCCACCCAGTGGCCTGTGAAATGCCTGAACTCAGAATCATTGTCTCCCTAGACTTATTTCTCTAGTCTACCTGGACTAATATGTGGAGTCTTAATGTCTTGAAATTAAAAAAGCAGCCAGCTTGCAGAGAGAGAACATGGAAAAAGCATACCAGCCTGTGTGATCATGAGGTGTGATCACAGGAGTAGGTATCAGAACTTAGAAAACAAGCAATCCAATGTATGTGAAAGAGCTTAGACAAAGTGGAGACCCAAAACCCACCTGAAGATGGTCAGTCCCTCATAGAAGGTTCCCAAAGAAAGAAAGATATATCCATCATGCATTATAGCACTGACAAAACACATTATTTACCCTCTAGTTCTTTAACATTTTCTCCCCTTACTATTATGGTCTTGGTTCTTCCTCATTAATCTTTTTAGACCTATGTATGTTCATTTGCATGATTAAGATTACTTGTTGCATGAAATCCACTAAGGATAAATGCTTCAAAAAAGTTAGAGGAGTAATGATTCTCTGAGGATATAGGAAGAAAAGGGGGAAAGGACGAACTGATAACAATGATGACTATGTAACCCTACTCAAAAGGAATAAATATAAGAATTGTAGGTGAATGGATATTAGATGGTTTAAGATATGGCAAGTAATTATAATATATTATAATATAATATAATAGTTCCTGTAGAGTAAGGTGGATGAGGGAGGGGCTAAAGGGGAGCTAATATCAAAGACGTCAAGAAAGAAGAGAATGTTTAAAATTGATGGTGGGAGAAATTGCTTGCTCTAATTGAATTATGGATTCTCACAATACATGCAAGCACTCCCAATAAAATAGTTTAAAAAAGGAAACAGTTTTAAAATTGATGGTGGGAGAAATTGCTTGCTCTAATTGAATTATGGATTCTCACAATACATGTAAGCACTCCCAATAAAATAGTTTAAAAAAGGAAACAGTTTGCAACTTATACATGTCATAGGTAGAAAGAAAGAAATGAACAGGCATGGTACTTTAAGATACTAAAAGCCAGAATAAAAAAGGTATTTGCATAAAGACCTATACAAGGAAACCCACAAAACCCTACTACAGGAAATGAAAAGCAACCTTCACAAATGGAAGAACATCCCTTGCTCATGGAATTTGCTCAACATAGCAAATATGACAATCTTACCCAAAGCACTTTATAACTTTGACGCTAATCTGGTTCAAACACCAACAATCTTCTTCAAAGAATTAGGAAAAAAAAATGATCAGCAATTTCATATGGAGAGGGAAGAAAACCAGAATTAGCAGAGAACTCAAGATGGACAAGATTGGAGGAGTCGCTTTATCTAATTTTAATACATATTACACAGCTACTGTAGTCAAAACAGTGTGGTACTGGCACAATTACAGATACTCTGACCAGTGAAAAACAATAGAAAGCCCAGGAAGAAAGCCATCAGTATATATACAATTGATCTTTGACAAGGGTCCTATGGAAGCGAATGCCCTTTTTAATGAGTGGTGCTGGAAACAATAGATATCTATGTGGAAAAATGAAACAAGATGTTTATCTCACCCCATGCCCAAGAATAAACTCATGGTGGATCACAGATCTAGAAGTAAAACCCCAAACCATCAGAACCATCAAGGAAGCAATTGGAACAAAACTATTATTGGTCCAGGGAATTCATAGGTTCACTGTAATAGGGAAGAGCACACACATAGGTGAACTGTAAATTAACAAATGGGATTTAATAAGAATAAAACACCTGTGCGCCTCAAAAGACTTCACCAAAGAATAACAAGGCAACCCCCAGACTGGAGAGGATTTTTAGTAATGACACATCGAACAAAGGGCTTATTGCTAAAATCTATAACACTGAAGGCCTGTCAAGAA
>PVJH01032416.1:0-22560 GCA_004026705.1 Nesogale talazaci | reverse complement strand
CACATGGATGGGTGAGGGGGAGCAACAAGTGGTCTGGAATCGATGGAAAGGAGGGTGTGGGAGGCCTGGTCAGGATTAAGCAAGGACAATGATTCTATGAGGAAACACTGAAATGCCAATGAAGCTGGAACATGATGGTGGGACAGGAGAGAGATGGAAGGAAATAGAGGAAGGAGGTAGAAGGCAAAGGGCACTTGCAGAGGGCTAAACATAGGTATGTCCATACAAAAATACAATTATCTATTATAAGGTGGGAATAATTTTAAGAACATACCTATAGGCCAAATACTGTGGTAGCAAGTGAACCTTGGGCCCTCTCCCTGGTGCTCCCTTAATGCAAGAACACTTTGTTCTAGGAATCTGGTATTCCTTGAGGCTCACTGACCCAACACAATCACTGAAGTAAAATGGGGGCACAAGCAAATGTGGTGAAGAAAGCTGATGGTGCCCAGGCATCAAAGGATATATCTGAGGTCTTAAAAGCCTGAAGATAAACAATAGACCATTTACTTGAAAAGAGACCACACCCACACAGAAGAAGCACAACAGCCAGCGTGACCACAGGGTGGTGAAAGGTCTAAGGAATAGACATCAAACGGGGGGAGGGGGGGGAAAACAAACATCACTGTGTGCACACATTCCCAAGGTGCCCTGAGGACATGTGGGAACATGAGCAAGAGTGGTGAAGAAAGCAGATGTGCCTGTGCGATCATGAGGTGTTGAAACAATCAGGTATCAGACATCAAAGAACGAAAATCAAAAATCAATGGACCAATTGACTCCCAATATCGCTGAAGACAAATGAAAACAGAGGCAAACAGAGTAGAAGAAACGATGGTTCCCAGCTACCAAATGATTGAATGTATGGAGTCTCAAAAACTTGAAGATAATCAAGTCACCATTCAGCGCAGAAACAGCAAAGTCCACATGGAAGGAGCACACCAGCATGTGTGATCAAGAGGGGCTGAAGGGAGCAGGTATCGAGCATCAAAGAACAAGAATCACATCATTAAGAATGAGGGGGAGAGCAGGGTGGGGACCTAAGGCCCACTGGTGGGTAATAGGTCACCCCTTTACAGGGGAGTCACGGGGAGGAGACAGGTCAGTCAAGGTTCAGAGAGGCAGTGATGATGCATACAAGTTTCCTCTAGTTCCTGAAGCCTTCCCCCATCTCCCCAACCATCATGGTCCCAACTCTACCTTACAAATCCAGATGGACTGGAGAAGGTACACTGGTGGAGAGGGGAGCTGGAGATATGGGGAAACCAGGATGGCCAGTGATTAGATTGGAGCTGCTGGAGGAGTGGAGAGAAGGTGGGGTAGAGAGATGGAACCAACTGCAAGAATATACAAACAAGCTCCTATTTGAAGGATGAGCATCAGGGGAGTGGGCTGGGGGAGAGGTTGGGCGGTGTGAGATATGACAGAACAATAATAGTTTATAGAGTGTTGAGGGTTGGTAGGAAGGAGAGAGCAGGGGAAGGGGGAAAGGGATGGAAAAGTCGATACTAGGGGCTCAGGGGAAAAGGCGGATGATTGGAGAATAATGATGGCAGCGGGCATGTGAAGGTGCCTGCTACAGTATGTTTATTTGTGTATTGTGAAAAGCAATGTACGAGCCCCCAATAAAATGCTTTAATAAAAAGAAAAGAAAATCTTTGGATCCAGTGGTACTGTAAGCATCTTAGCACTGGCAGGGACCTCTCTGTGGCCTCTCAAGCATCTCAGCACTGGTGGGAGTCTCTACATGGCTTGTCTGGCTTCAGAGGTCTGGTTCCATCAGGGTAAGCCCTGGTGACTTCTCTTCCTGGATGTCTCACAGGGAGTCAGCCTTTGTGTCTGATCAGTAGAGCATCTCCAACGGACTGACTAGTGAGTCTCTCACCTCCCAGGGGGAAATATGGCCAAATTTCCCAAAATTCTAAGGAGAAAGCCATGCCCACACTGAGGTCTCACTGGCTATCTCCAGATTGACAGGCTAGACTCCACCCCTACACTTTTAATCCTCACAGTGACACCAGTACTGCCACAATGTATTAAGTCTTGGAGTATAAAAAAAGTCTTTGAAGTCAACAGTTTTGTTTTGGGGGCTTAACAGGGAACTAAATAAAAATTTGGATACATTCTTAGTATTAAATATAGTAGATTTTTATGAAGAAGCAAGATTTTGTACCTATTATTAATATTCACTCAGTATTTTTTTTGTTTTTTTGGGTATCACTGCCCCCTGGTGGTGGGAGTAGGAGGCACAGCCTTTGCTCCTGTGGAGCTGGAATTGAACCTCCATCCCAGTGGGCCGCAGTCCCACGCACAACCACTACAGCACCGGAGCTCAGCCTTCACTCAGTATTACTTGCAATGAAAATAATCTAAATTCATTTGAATCTGTATATTTATTTTGATTTTACTTATGTCAATGAGGTTATTAGCATAAAAGGGAACAACATTCATGGCAATGTAATCAATTACTCTAAAAAGCCTAGTGGGGTAAAAACAATTTAACCTATGATGGTAAAGCCAAGGCAGACAATTACATTTACGTATTAAAAGAATCAAAAGCATTATACTCTACAGAAAAGTTTGGCTAAAATTTCCTCTAACGTTGTTCCAGGGCAGTAGGAAATAGCTGATGAATCTTAAACCTGGTGCCTAAAAGTCACCACAGAGAGTTAGTGTGCAAAGTCTTCCGAGTGAAACTCAAGCACCATTTAAAGCGTTTGCACCCTCAAACTAAATTGTCTTGGCCCTCTGGAAAAGAGGCTAGGCAATGCCAACCTAGAATTAGATTATCGATCCACCGCTGTTGAAGCGATTCTGACCAAATACCCACTGTTATTGGGTGGATTTCCATTCCTTGCGACCCTAGAGGAAGAAGAGAATCCAGCCCATACGGTTTCAAAAGCTGGCAGTCTTTGGGGTCGCTGACTACCATTTCTGCTGGTGAGATCTAGCTGATGCACACCTACAGCCACACTCCAGACGCTTTCCGTCCGCCGAGCGCTTTAACCATTGCAGCACCAGGGGCTCTCGTATCAGACTAGTCGAATCAATCCTAACTTACAACGAACCTCCCGTCGGGCCTACAGGACTAGAACGGTCCCCGGGGTTTCTGAGACTGACTGCTTACAGGAGTAAAAAGCCGTGGAGGTCTCCAGTGGGGCACCGCGTGGTTTTGAACTGTTGACCTTGCACTTAGCAGCCCAATGCCTAGCCCAGGGAGCCTCACCCACACCGACAGGCGGTAGGCATTACAAACAGCAACAACTGGAACAGACACTCACACCTCTTACTTTTGCCCAGGGCTGCTGTCAACGTTTACATAGATGCAGATGAATATACAGGCTGGCTTTCCAAGTCCCTGCTGGGGTTTTTCCTCCTCCCTGGTAGCTTTCCGAGGATTTGCTCTGTCTTCTCGGCAGCATTCCCAGCCACGTGCTCCACCGGACGCGGGGGAAACGTTACGCGAGGATCGCGCTCTGCATCCCGGGAAAGCCAAGAGGCGGCCGGGGCCGCGCTGGCCGGGGGCGGGCGAAGGGCGGGGCGGGGCGGGGCGGGGCGGGGCGGGGCGCGGCGCGGCGGGCGGAACCTCGGGCCGCTGTGTTGGTGTTGCGGCGGGGACCGGCCGGCGCAGGACAGGCGCCGTGTCGGCTCCGGCGCTTCCGGCGGCGAAAGATGGCGGTGGCCGGGGCGGCGTCCCCGCAGCAGCTGGTACAGTGGTGCACGCAGCAATTGCGGAGGGCTTTCGGACTGGACGTCAGCGAGGAGATCATGCAGTGAGAGCGGTTCGGGCCCCCCGCCCCCGCGCCCCCCCGCGGCTAACGCTGACAACGCGAGCGGGGAAACGGGGAGGACTGAAAAGTTGATGAGTGGGAAGAAATGGGACAGTGAGCCGTTTTCGACCAGTAGGCACCGAATTTGGGCCTCTGGCTTTATAGTTTTGCCTCTGGAATAGATCGTTAGGCTCCACGATCTGTCAGTGAGATGCGTTTTTCCTTGGAAAACGCCCCAAACCTTGACAATTGGATCTGTCAGACTGTATGGAGCCAGTTTCTTATTGGTTGCCCGGAGCAAGGGGAGCAACCTGAGGTTTTTCCAGGAATGCATTTTCGTTTCTGAGTTGTGTAATACAGGAATTTAAATGGGGCGTCATGGTAAAGTGCAAATACCTCCGAATCAGAGGCCCAGGTTCTATTTTCTGTTGTGCTTTCCCATTTTTGTAACCTTGGAGAACTGAAATTCCCCTTTAGATTCCTCATCAATAACATGAGTAACTAGTAAAGCTTGTCATTAGGCCATTGCTTCCAATGAAATGGAAAGGACGACAAACAAGGGATTATTATCTGCTTTCAGTTGATTTGTTTAACAAATATCGATTCTTGGCTTTTACGATGGTAATAAAGTCGACCAATCTAATTGCGTTGCTTCCTTGGTGAGTGCTAAGGCGGGGGGAATGTGGTAGCAGGGACTAAAGGCCTCTCTCTGAGACATAAGAAACACAGGTGGCCTCGAAGGAATGGCGTTTCACTTGAGATCTAAAGGTGCAGTCTAAAGTATTCAGACAGGGGAAAAAACTGCGACTTATTTGAGCAACTAAAAGTTGTTTATTGACCCTGAAACCGTAAAATTTTTAAAACAATAGAATCATTAATCATTCTAAAACAAACAAACAAACAAAAAACAATAGAATCAATAACTGGTCATGTTATAGTGTCTATTAATGTCCTTTAAAATGTGTTTGAGGGCTGAGCCCCGGTGGCGTGGTTGTGCGTGGGACTGCGGCCCACTGGGATGGAGGTTCAATTCCAGCCCCACGGAGCAAAGGCTGTGCCTCCTACTCCCACCACCTGAGGGCAGTGATGCCCCAAAACAACAACAACAACAACAACAAAACAAAATGTGTTTGAAAATTTAGGTTTTCTAAAAGAGCATTTGGTAATTAGTATTCTACAAAAATACATAATGAATGCAAACATCTACATATAGGAAATATTCCTGTTAGTGACAGCCTATTAATCTATCTTTACAACACTGATATGGTTCTAGAAATAGAAAAATAGTAGATGGCTAAATATGCATGAAAGTTATAATATGTACTATTGGCCGAATTAAATCTCTGCCTTTATCGTCTAGCACAGTACTCTGCTTGATCCATAGTAACACTCTTGTGGGTTAATTATTGGTTTGTACTACCTTAGCTTCTGATATGATTATTGAAAAATGTAAGCTAGCCTTGTTTCAATCACTTATATCTTTTCTTCCGGAGGTATGTTTTGTCAATTGAAACTGCTGAAGAAATACGAGAATATGTTACTGATCTCCTCCAGGGAAATGAGGGCAAAAAAGGTCAATTCATAGAGGAACTTATAATCAAATGGCAAAATAATGGCCAAGAGTCCATTTCTGATCCTTTGCCGCAGTGCTTCAAAAAAGATGGTATGTAAAGATCAAAATACTTTTACTTTCAGCACTCAGTTTGTAGGACCTGGTATTTTGTGTTACCTTACATTTCTTCACAGCTAGGTAGTTCAGTTCTATACAATCTGTAATAACTTGTAGTTAGACTTCGTCAGTTTAGGAAGATTTCCAGTCACAAAATGTGTCTTCAGAATAATTTGAAGGTTTTATGTATAGATTTAAGAAACGTCTTTCAGGTCTGTTTATACCTGGATGAAAGTAGAATGTTGATTAAATAGCTAGATGGTATTTAGAAGGTAAGTAGTTAAAGAACACAAAAAAATTAGCATTAAACTAAAGAATCTCATATCTAACAGTTGATTGTTATGCAATCTCTCATTTCAGATTTTAATTCAATTTCTTAATCCTACACAGTATTTTTTTATCTTTTAATACTAGTGATAATGATGACTTAAATTTAACTCTGATTTGAGAAAGATAATTAAATTGAAAGTTTGTCTGCCTTAATATATTGGCTCAAAATATTAAGCATTGTCTTATCTATTAGCTACTAGAAGTTTGCCAATAAATTCTGCTATTTGCAGTCTGTCTTTGTGAATGGATACATACATTACACACAGAGAGCAAACGATAGCGCATGTGCACAATAGAGAGTGAGCAAGGCCTGGTGGCATGTAGGTCAATGTTAGACTGCTAACTGCAAGGTAAGAAGTTCAAACTCACCATCTATTCTATGAGAGAAAGATGAGGCAATCTGCTCCTAAAAAGATCTGCACTTCAGGAAACCTAATGTAGGTTTCAGAATTGACTCAATGCCCTTGGATTTTGTTTTGCTTGTGTGTGTATGTTTTTATATCTATTTATTTTTCTTTAAAGAAAATTTAGATATGCAAAAATCAGGAGACCAGATAAAGAGAACTAGACGGAAAGGGAGAAACAGACAGGAAATCCCTGCGTTTGCTGAACCTGATACAACCATAGAGGTCAAAACACCTTTTGATTTGGCCAAGGTGAGTGTTTATAGAATGAAGTTTTTTTCTGCCTAGTACAGGATATGACTAGTGCATTTCAGAGAGCAAAATGTACAAATTAGCCTAGAATGGCAATTTTTCAACAAATACATGAGAAAAAAAAGATGGTAATTATGACATAGTACTCCCTGTGTACTAGATTTCTTTTGGTGGTATGATTAAATGAGTGTTATAAGGCCATCTTTGCCGAGAGATCGAAATATCTCTGTATACTACATAAGGTCTCTACTGGTGAAGCAGTTAAAAGCACGCAACTTAACCAAAAAAAAAAAGTCAATAATCAAATTTACGAACTGCTCTGAGAGAGAAAGAGAGGTAGTCAACTTTGATAGAAATTTAGAGCCTTGGCAACCGGAGGGGACATGTCATATCCTTTACTGAGCCAAATTGAGGCAATGGGTTTTGTGTTTTGATTTTATATAGAATGGAAAATATTTAAGGAAGGGCACCAGCACTTCAGTTGCAGCACTTGCTGTTTGTTTATTTTTAAAAAATAAAACACAGTTCTAGCCTTGCTAAAGAGTCTTCCTATTTTGAACTAGGCTTTACCACCACCATCATTTTTTGGGGGGGGAGCATCACTGCCCTCAGGTGGTGGGAGGTCCAGCCTTTGCTCCGTGGAGCTGGAATCGAACCTCCCTCCCAGTGGGCCGCAGTCCCGCACACAACCACTACGCCACTGGGGCTCAGCCCCACCATCATTTCTTTAATGTACTTTATAGAACTTTTTCAGATTCTTTCTTTTTATTCTTATTATAGTCCGGGGGTGTGTGTGTGTGAAGTATTTATTATTATAACAATTTGACAGCCTAAATTGCCAAAATGAAGTGACTAGTTAATGAATATAAAATGGAAGTGCATGGAGATGCAACTCTTGCTCTCTTCCCATTTGGAGCAAAAGAGAGTGAAGGAAATCAATGAATCAGGGAAATAATTAATCCCAAGGACTGATGCACCCAGACTACAGCATTCTGAGACCAAAAGCATTGGCTCGTGCCCTGTCCTACTGCTGATCTCTTTAAGAGGGATCACAGGTCTGCAGTTCAAACACACTAACTACTCCCCAGAAGGAAGTTAAAACTGTCTGCTCCACTGAAGACTTATAGGCTGGGAAACCCTATGTAGGGTCTGGATGCGTCAGAACTGACTTGGTGGCAGTGAATTGTTTTGATAAATTAGTTCACTCTATTTTTCCCTCATCTGTTTAGTCAACGCACTCATTTATGAATCTACACTAAAGTAGTGTACATTGACTATGTCATCTTCTATTGCTACCATTTAGCTTTTTAGTACTGTAGATGCCAATTTTAGTTTCTCAGTGTTTTACTGTGTATACTAATAGACTTTAATAATAAATTGCTTTGATCATTTTTATTAAGTAGGTTTCATACAGTATAATAAAAGCTCTGGGCTGAGCCCCTGTGGTGTAGTGGTTGTGCATGGGACTGCGGCCCACCGGATGGAGGTTCAATTCCAGCTCCACGGAGCAAAGGCCAGGCCTCCTACTCCCACCACCAGAGAGCAGTGATGCCCAAAAAAACCAAAGGAAAAACAAAACAAAACAAACATAATGAAGGCTCTGATTCACTCTTGTATTCCCAGACTTGGATGGGTAAGATCTTCAAATTAATACTGATTTAACATTTAATTTTAGGTCTCTTGGTATTTTAATTCTATATACATGTCTGCAACCTGTTTCTGATTCTATACTGTATCTTTGCCTGTTTTTGCACTCATTAAAACCAAGCTTGAGAAACAAACTAAGGTTGAACTTGATAGTGGAACAAGAGGAGAGTAAAAAGGAAATAGGGAAAAGAACTGGGAAACAAAGGATATTTATAGAGGTCTAAATACAGGCATGTACATATGTAAATACATTTTTATATAATGATAGAGGAATAGATATATGTACATGTACTTATAAAGTATTACAGCAGCAAATGGACATTGGGTCTCCACTCAAGTCCTCCTTCCACACAAGAACACTTTGTTCTACTAATCCAGCACTCTGTGACGCTCACCTTCTGTGATGCTCACGTTCCCTGACACAATGGCTAAAGACAAAGTGGGTGCATAAGCAAATGTAGTGAAGAAAGCTAATGGTGCCTGGCTCTCAAAAGATATAGGTCCTGAGGTCTTAAAGGCTTGAAGAGAAACAAGTGGCCGTGTAGCTGAGAAACAGCAAATCCCACATGGAAGAAGCACACCAGCCTGTGTGATTATGAGGTGTCAAAGACCCCCCCCAAAAAAAACATATCGTTGTGAATGAGGGAGAGGGCAGAATGGAAACCCAAAGCCCATCAGTACTCATTTGAATGTCCCCTTTCAGAAGGGCTCCATAGAAGAGACAAGTCATTCAGGGTGCAGTATAGCACCGACGAAACACAAATTTCCTCCAGTTCTTTAATGCTCCCCTCACCTCTCCCCACTCTCATGACCCCAATTCTACCTTACAAATCTGACCAGACGAGAATATGTACACTGATGCAGATGAGAGCTCACAACATAGAGAAGCCAGGACACGTAAATCCCTCAGGACCAATAATGGGAATAGCAATACTAGGAGGGGAAGGGAAGGGGTAGGGTGGGGCGACCGATCACGATCAACGCATGGCCCCTTCCCAGGGGGATGGACAACCGAAAAGTGGGTAAAGGGAGACAGTGGTCAATATAAGACATGAAAAAAGCAAATATTTTATAAATTTTCAAGGGTTCATGGGGAAGGGAGGGGAAAAAAATGAGGAAATGATACCAAGGGCTCAAGTAGAAAGTGTTTTAAAAATGATGATGCCCTCCTACTCCCACCACCAGAGGGCAATGATGCCCCAAAAACAAAAAAAAAAATAGAAAATGATGATGGCAACATATTTACAGATGTTCTTGACATAAAATATATGTGTGGATTGTGATAACAGCTGTATCAATCCCAATAAAATGATTTTTTTTAAATAGCAAGCTTGGGGGAAAAGTTTGAAAAGGTGATTTATACCCTACAACTATAGTTGTATTTTTAAAAACTTTTTATTGTGATTTGAGTAAAACTTTTGTTTGTTTTTGGGGCATCACTGCCCTCCGGTTGTGGGAGTAGGAGGCTCAGCCTTGCTGCTGGATTTGAACCTCCAACCCAGTGGGCCACAGTCCCGCGCTCAACCACTACTCCACCGGGACTCAGCCCTTTTCTTTTATTTGTTTTTGGGAGTAAAACTTTAAAGAGCAAATTAGTTCTCTATTGACCAATTCCCGGACATTTAGCTTTGTGTGATTGACCCCACAAAGTAATATCACTTTCTTCACTTCCTTCCTGCATTTCCTGTTTCAGTTTGTCCTTCTTTCCTATCCTTTTCTGTTTCTGAGTTGTCCCGGGGCATGTGATCTCAAATGACCAATTGTTTTGCTCTCATGGCCATCTGGTTGTTTTAAAGAGTGCATAGCTTCTTGGCTGTATTGTTTACCCTATAGATCGGTCTTTTTTTTTTTTTGGTGGGGGGGAGGGCATCACTGCTCTCCGGTGATGGGAGTAGGAGGCTGTAGTCCTGCTCACAACCACTACGCCACCGGACTCAGCCCTGGTCTTTTTTTTTTTTTTAAGCATTTTATTAACACTTCATTCACATGTCATACAATTCAATAATCCAATCATATAAATAGAAGTTGAAAAAATAATTATCATCATATTCAATTCTAAAAGATTTTCTTCCCATTGTAGCCATTGTTATCATGTAATTGTCTTTTTCCCTAATTGTGGCAAGAATATACACAACAGAACATTCTTCAATTCCACAATGTCTACTTGTATAATTCAGTATCATTGATTATACTATTTGTGTTGTACAACCATTATTGATATCTTTTGCCAAATTAACCAATCTACTGAAGGTTGAGTTATAGAATTATGCTTGTATTGGGCCTGTAAGTAATTCTATTATTTTCCACAGGCAATTCATGTGGCTAGTCTGAAACTTTTCTTGGCTTCTTCTTTGTGCCAAACTCTGATGTAGGCACTGGAGATAAATCAATGAACAAGTCACATTAGACTTTCATGTTCCCCTAGAGTTTACATTTTCATTAAAAAAAAAAAAACAGATGATAAATTTAAAAGAAACAAAAGATCCCAGTAAAATGATTTTTCAAAAATTGAAATAAAAAAAAAAGAAACAAAAAGGGGCATTTATAAACTGTGAAAAGTGCCATAGTAAGCAAAAAGGGTAGTGTGACGGCAGTAGTGAGTAGGATGGGAGCTAGTTTAGGTGGGTTATTCAGATACAATTATAGCTAAGAGCTCTGAATACTTAGGGGATGCCAGTGTGTGAGGCTGGGGACTAGGAAGGAACACTAGGAACTAACTTTTGTTAGTTCTAACAAATACCAGGGGTAGGATAGGGGACATGGTAGCACGTATCCGAGCACCTGTGTAACTGCGACATGTAAACAAGGGGAGACAGATGTGAAAAGAAGGTGGCAAAGAGGGCTGAGCCCTGGTGGCGTAAGTGGTTGAGTGCAGGACTGCAGCTCGCAGGCTTAGCGGTTCAAATCCAGTGGTGGCTCTCAGGCGCAGCACTGGGTAGCGCCCATGACCACCAGAGGCAGTGATGCCCACAAAACCAAAGAAGGTGGCCAAGTACTGAAAGGCCAGATGCAGGATTTTGTAGGCCATGAAAAGTCATTTGGATTTTATATAACAGGAAACCAATGAGTTTTAGGATGATTTGATATCAAAGTTTTGTTTGCCTCTTCTGTCTTGCAATAAATACTTATTGACAATTACTTGCAAGGAAAATCATCAAGGGATAGCCCAAATTCCTCAAATATGTTACTTTAATTCAAGCAGGTACTTTAATGGAGGTCAAAATCTTGGATTGTGGAGAGTTTAAATTTTCTTACCACGGTTCCTGAGTGCTAAAGATATTGAATCTATTTTCTTAAGGCAACCTACTATATTGTATGAAATCTCTAGCTCATGTCTTAGCTTTCAGTCTTACCCCAGCTGGCTTCTTATTTACTTTGCTATTGTCTGGTGGCTGTATTCCTCCTTTCTGACTTTGCACTTAGGCCTTCGGACAAAGACCTCTTTCCTTCCTTGTAGTACTGACCCGGTCTATTTGAAACTTCAGTTTCTGGAAACTTAAGTCTCTGGAAGCAATTGAATAACTTTCAATTTCAAGGAAAAATCATGAAAAAGACTGCAACATGGTTTTGAAGTGGCAGACACTGGTGAACATGGCTCTTTTGTTTTATAAACTGTTTTATAGCATAGTGAATGTGTACAAATGAGCCATACCTATGTATTACTTATAACCCACATGTATCTGGAAATAATCTGGAAAAAAACTGTTTTATAGCATAGTGAATGTGTACAAATGAGCCATACCTATGTATTACTTATAACCCACATGTATCTGGAAATAATCACAGCCCTACCAAAGGAAAACACTTTCTTGACTTCCAGCACCATTGTTTCATTTTCCCCAAATGCTACATGAACTTTATATAAGTGGAGCTATATAATATGTACTCTTGTTTCTATCTTGTTTCTAATTTGTTTCAGTTACCAGTATGTTCTGAGATTTGTCCTTTTTGGTTTGGGTAACTATACATTTTCATTCTCATTGTTACATTAGAATCTAATGAGTGCGTCATATTTTATCTACTCTGCTGTTAATTACTGGGCAACATGATACACTTATGCTCTCCTTTTAGAAATGCCATATGTGTTTGTATTCCTACCAGTATTATAATTCTAATACCTCTGTATCCTCACCAATACTTTGTCTTTTGCTATTTTCAGTTTATCCATTCTGATTGGCATGTAGTGGTGTATCACATTGTGGTTTTAGTTTGTATTTTCCCAAGGAAATTCTCTTGGTCATTGGGATAAGTGTACATTTCATGAAGTGCTTCTTTAGATCTTTCGTCCATTGTGTTATTTGTCCTTTTCCTACTGATTTTTTATTGGATCAATTAAATTTTTTTCTTACTTTATTGAGTGCCCACATTTCTAAATCTATTAATATTACTGGGTTTTTTTTTTTTGTGTGTGTGTGTGTGTGTGTGGCATCACTGCCCTGGTGGGAGTAGGAAGCCCAGCCTTGTTCCTAGAGAGCCACTGCTGGATTTGAACTGTCAACCCTGTGGGCTGCAGTCCTGCACACAACCACTATGCCACCAGGGTTCAGCCCCTATTACAGGCTTTTACATACAGCTTTGCTTCTTATGAGCTCCACTTTATCTGTGCTTAAAAATATCATACATACAACCTTGGCTAATACACTTACTTTCTACCAGCCAATGTAGGGAACTGAATGCTACTAGCAAAAAATGCTAAGATAATTTATTACTAAATAGTTTTTGAGGATTATGAACTCCCTCAGTACCTTTGAATATAACTAACATATTTGTCCCACTCCTTTCCTTCGTTGGTAGTTCCTAAGAAGTATATAAATTATTGAACAGAGGTAGATGTTATTCTCTCTTGATTATTTCCATTGTCCTCAATTATTTGATGCTAATTCTGCTTTCTTGGTACATTAGGCACAAGAGAATTGTAATTCCTTAAAGAAGAAGACGAAGTTTGTCAATTTATACACCAAAGAAGGACAGGACAGGCTTGCGGTCCTGCTCCCTGGCCGCCATCCTTGTGACTGCCTGGGTCAGAAGCACAAGCTCATCAATAACTGTCTCATCTGTGGACGGATTGTCTGTGAGCAAGAGGGCTCTGGCCCCTGCTTATTTTGTGGCTCTCTGGTAAATTGTTTCTTTTCTGTTTTTATTGTGCTTTGTGTTAATATAGCGAGCAGTGGCAGTGCAATGGGTTAAAGCACTTGCCTGCTAACTGCAACGTTGACATTTAAACCCCCAGTCTCTCTGTGGGAGAAAGATGTGGCAGTCAGCGTTCATAAAGATGTAACTTTGTCACTAGCGAGGTCCACCTTTAAATAATCAATCATTCAAGATGAAACAACAGCTTGTACCTAAGGGGGGAAAACTTACAGAAATGTTAGGAAAAAAGCAGTAAGGAAATCAGAAAATACAGAAAAGAAGTGGGATAAGTGATGTTATATTTCCAGAATTTCAATCAATGACATGAAACAAAATAATTATGAATTCTCTAATGGAAAACTGATCAGCCTCTGTTAACCGTCCTCCAATTCACAATTTAAAAAAATTTAAAAGCAGTCACAAAAAACCCCGGCATTCACCTTGGAAATCTTAAGGTCCAGTTCTACTCTGTTCAATAGGATTGCTGTATCAAATTTGAATCAACAGCAGTGGACTTGGTTTCTGATGATTTTCTGGTGTTCAATAGAGGTCCATTGAGGATACTAGTAATTTATCTTTTCCTTAGTAAAGTTTTTCCTGAGATACCTAATGAACTCAGCAGGATTTGAGTAGTCCAGTGGTTCTCAACATGTGGGTCGCAATCCCTTTTGGGGGCGCGAGGGGTCAAACGACCCTTTCACCAGGGTTGCCTGGGACCATTGGAAAACACATATTTCCGACGGTCTTAAGAACCGAGACACCGCACCTCTATTTGTCTCCAGGTTGGTCTTCCCACATGTAGATATGCCCAAAGACAAGTACCTGGCATGAAGACTGCTACCATGCTACACCATGCTTCAAGACAAAATTTCATTTATTTGTAATTAGAAATATTTCGCAATATTTCACAACATATTATTTGTGATTAATCACTATGCTTTAATTATGTTCAATTTGTAACAATGAAAATACATCTTACATATCATATTTATAATTCATAACAATAGCAAAATTACGTTGTGAAGTAGCAACAAAAATAATTTTATGGTTGGGGGGGTCACCACAACATGAGGTACTGTATTAAAGAGTCATGGCATTAGGAAGGTTGAGAACCACTGGATTAGTCAAAAACTCAAGGTTACATTGAAATTGCAAAAACAACAACAACCCCAAGGTTATATCTTAGTACTTGAGGCTGCAAGGAGGGTGGTTTTGAGAAAGTACATTTTTCAGAGATCCATTTTTTTCCCCTTTCTTTTCTGTTTTTTCCTAGATCCAATTCTTGTATCAGATTAACTTCAAGAGATTTGGGGATTATAAATGTTAAAACATGTTCTCAGAGTCTTAAGATTAGCTTACTAGGGAAACAGAACCACTGTGACATAATTCTCAGCTCCTCATAGCTTGTTTCTAGAATACGCCTCCTTGTTACAGCTCTGCACCATTTAAGAGAATAACCTCAAGAATGTCGTCTATTGACTCACCAAAACTCAAGTGAATGATCTAGAAAGCTTATAGCATTTATTGTTGGTGAAAGAATGCAATTTATATTGCTTTATTCTCCTTTCATTCATGAGACCCGTAATTTCTTTCACGTACTCTGAGAATAAGCTGATAGACAATGGATAACCTAAAATATATAGTGTATGCCAATAAAAATGTTCATGAAATGACAGTAAGTCTCTTTTCAAATGAGGTTTCCACTTGAGAAAACTCCCACAGCGTTTGTGCCATTTGAGGCAACTGTTTTCTGTTGGACCCTCTGGATCGTTCGCTGTAAGAAACAGAGTAATGCAACACAGATTTGCTTCAAAGTCTTACATTTTTATAAGTCCCCCTATTATAATTGCAGTGATTTCATAATAAAACTTTCTCTTTGCTTAATATATTCTCTATTTTACAAGTAGATCATGTTCCAAGATCAAGAAACAAATTCTGTGGTATAAGAGCTAGTCATGTGGTGTGCACGGGGTCAGGTAACACCGCATCAGAACACCAACAACAAATAAACAAAAAATATTGTTGAGAATGAGGAGCAGAAACTCATCTGTAGAAAGTAGGTCATCCCCTCACAGAAGGCCACAAGGAAGGGCAGAGTTAGCCAGGGTGCAGCATAGCACCGATGAAACACAGTAGTCCTCTGGTTCCTTGAGGCTTCCTCACACACCCCTATCATGACTCCAGTCCTGGCTTTCAGTTCTGGCTAGACCAGCGCATATACATTGGTCCAAATAATAACTCATGACGCTTGGAGTCCAAGTCAGATAAGCCCCTCAAAACAGAAATGGGAGTAACAGTGGCAGGAGGGTAGGGGGAAGAGTGGGAAGAAGGGGGAACCTATTGCAGTGATCAACACATCGCCACAGCCTCCATCCCAGGAGGAAGAACAACAGAAACCTTGAGAGGGGAGATAGCAGTCGGTATAAGTTATGAAAATAATCACAATTGATCATTTATCAAGGGGCCATGAGGGTGGAAGGGGATGAAGGGGAAAAAGAGTTCCTGATTCCAAGGGCTCAAGTAGAAAGTAAATTAGATGTTTAGAAAATAATGATGGCAGGGAATAGCAAGTGATCCAAATTCAGTGCCGTGGAGGGTGTGAGAGGCCTGGCAGGGATTAATAAAAGACAATGTAACCGAGAAATTACTGAAACCCAAATGAAGGCTGAGCATGATAGTGGGACAAGAGGAATTTAAAAGGAAATAGTGGAAAGAACTAGGAGGCAAAGGGCACTTACATATGTAAATATATTTATATATGAGGATGGGGAAATAGATCTGTGCATATAGTTAAAAGTTTAGTATTAAGGTAGCAGATGGACATTGGGCCCCTACTCAAGTCCTCCCTCAATACATGAACACTTTGTTCTATTAAACTGGCATTCCATGATGCTCACCATCCTGGCGTCACTGAAGACAATATGTGCATATGCAATGGTGGCAAAGAAAGCTGATGGTGCCTGACTATCAAGAGATATAGCATCTAGGGTCTTAAAGGCTTAAAGGTAAACAAGTGGCCATCTAGCTTGGAAGCAACAAAGCCCACATGGAAGAAGCACACCAGCCCGTATGATCACGAGGTGTTGATGGGATCAGGTATGAGGCAAATCATTGTGAGTGAAGGGGAGTACAGAATGGGGACCCAAAGCCCATCTGTAGGTAACTGGACATCCCCCTACAGAAGGGGAGGATACGAGCCAGCCAGAGTATAGGGTAACTATGATGAAACATATAACTTTCCTCTAGTTCTTTAATGCTTCCTCCCCCACTAGTATTATGAGCCCAATTTTACCTTACAAACCTGGACCAAAGGATGTACACTAGTAAAGACAGGGAACTAGGAACATAGGAAATCCTGGGCAGATGATCCCTTCAGGATCAGTGCTGAAAGTAGTAATACCAGGAGGGTGGAGAGAAGGCAGGGTAGAAAGGGGAAACTGATTCGAAGGATCTACATATAACCTTCTCCCTGGGGGGTAGGGGGGTGGACGACAGAAAAGTGGGTCACTGTAAGATACGACAAAATAATTTATAAATTAAGGGTTCATGAAGGAGGAGGGAACCGGGAGGAAGGGAAAATAAATTGGACGCTGATACCAAGGGCTCAAGTAGAAAGCAAGTGTTTTCAGAATGATGAGGGCAATAAATGTACAAGTATGCTTGACACAATGGATGCATATATGCATTGTGACAAGAGTTGTATGAGCCCCCAATAAAATGACATAAAAAAAGAAAACAATGGCAATTTATGTACAAATATGTTTGCTACAATTGATAATATGATTTGTTATAAGAAACTATAAGAGCCCTCAATAAAGTGATCTTTAAAATAATAATAATATTAGCCAGACTAGTTCTCAATAATTGATATTGTTTTATGCTTCATTTTCTGGTTCCTTCTAATAAAGCATCTGCTTATAATTTTTCTTATAAGACTGAGCCCTCAAGATTACAAATGAGAAAACTTTATTTTACATCTTATGCAAGTTCCCCCCCACCCCAGTATTTTCAATGGCAGCAACTCTTTGTCCTTTGAGGGTACCGTAGAACTTTATTTTTTAACCATGAAGTCATTCAGGGACACTTGGCAGTGAAATCAGTTGGATGGTATGGCTAATTTTAAAGAGACCTGGGGCAAAACTCACTTGCATGTATGTATTCGGGTATGCTTGTCTAGTCTCATTTTTTTATTGTGTAATTTTAGGGTACCAAGCAAACAACATAATTTTTTGGACCCTGTGTTTTTACCCTTACTACTCTTTAGGTATGTACTCGTGAAGAACAGGATATCTTACAACGTGACTCAAACAAGAGCCAGAAACTGCTGAAGAAGCTCATGTCAGGTAGGCTGCATTTTCCTGATTGGATTCACTGTGGTAGGTACAATTTGTTTTATCTATAATTATTTCTCTGGACTATACCCTGGTATGTAAGATGTAGTTCATTCACTCACTTATTCTACAAGCATGTTAAAATGTCTATTATTAAAACCATGTAACATTGAGATCAAATTAATAAGAATAATATTAGCTTATAACTCAAAGAATAACATCAATGTCCATGAGAACCTATTCATTGTATTAGTTCCTTAAGGCAGTAGTAACAGTATGGGACGTAGTTGCTAGGAGGTTTGACACACTAGACATTCTCTCACCGCTGAAACTGGAAGTCTGAAAGCAAGGTACCAGCTGAAGTTTGGTCCCTCCATCAGCTCTAATGGAGAATCCTTGCCTGTTTCAGCTTCTGGTAATCCAAGATGCTGCCTGACTTGTGGCAGCAAAACAGCAATCTCTGCTTTTATCTGTGTATGGCAAGCCTCCTGCTGTGTTTCTATCTTAGCTCTTCTTAGAAGAACATCAGTCATAATTAGATCACTTTACCCTGCTCCAGTACAACCTCATATTGACAAATTTTGTCTGCAAAAATGCTCTTTCCAAGTAAGATCACATTCATAGGTACCTGGGGTAGGATATGTATTTTTGGAGGATACAGTTCAGCGCATGACACTCGTAAATAAATTGCTAACAGAATACATTAACAAATGGGGAAAAGGGTCAGGTCTTTCTTTTTTAAAAATCATTTTATTAGGGGCTTGTACAGCTCTTAGCACCAATCCATTGTGTCAACCACTTTTGTGCATTTGTTACCATCATCATTTCAAAACATTTTTCTTTCGGCTGAGCCCTGGCGGTGTAGTGGTTGTGCGTGGGACTGCGGCCCACTGGGATGGAGGTTCAATTCCAGCTCCACAGGAGCAAAGGCTGGGTCTCCTGCTCCCACCACCAGAAAGCAGTGATGCCCAAAACAAAACAAAACAAAACCATTTTCTTTCTACTTGAGCCCTTGGTATCAGCTTCTCATGTTTCCCCTCCCTCCCTCATAAACCCTGATAATTATAAATTATTATTATTTTTCATGTCTTTCACTGACCGATGTCTCTCTTTACTCACTTTTCTATTGTCCAATTGCCTGGGAGGGGGTTATATGTAGATCATTGTGATTGGTTCCCCCGTTCCCCCCCACACCTTTCCCTTTCCCTCCTGATATCACTACTCTGATTATTGGTCCTGAGTGGTTTATCTGTCCTGGATTCCCTGTGGGCCACCTCTTTCTTACAGAAGAATTTCCATGAATGAAATCGGAAAAATGAGATTGATGAAAATCATTATGGGGAAAGGGGAAATAGAGAAAAAAAGAAAATAATTAGAACACTATAGTGGTTAGGTGCTATGGGTAAAGTTCCTGGACAGATGTTAAAATTATTCAGCAAATGTTTCAGAAGAGGAGATTAGCAAGGTCATGAGAAACAGGGAAAGACTGAAAAACTATCAGAGCAAATAAGAGGAGACTAAAGAGACGTGACAAGTAGGTTGGAGCCTTGATTTGCCTCCTGGAACTAGAAAGGTATTAGTGGGGGTTTAGTTCATAAATAATATTGTGCCCTTGTAATGGCTCCTAGTTTTGAGAACTGTGTTATGACTATGTAAGAAAGATATTATCATTAGGTAGCTAGGTGGAGGTCATACAAACCCCAAGCCAAACCCACTGTCGTTGAGTCAATTTTCAACTTTAGTGACCCTATATTGAGGTTTTAAGACTGTCAATCTCTGTGGGACCAGACAGCTTCATCTTTCGCTCACACGTTGAGTGGCTGGTGAGTCTCATCACTGACTTTGTGGTCAGCAGCCTGAGGCTTGAGCCACAGTTCCACCGGTCTCCTTGAAGGTTATACAGGAACTCTACTATTTTTGTGTCTCTTATAAGGTTCAAAAAATTCACAAAGGATAAAAACCCTTAATGAAATTCTTAAAAGGAAAATCACTCATTACTGTCCATGTAAGCAAATATTTTATTTTGTTGTCATTTCAGTTCATGGTTGCTATTATTTTTTAATATAGATTGGTTGGTATTATAAAAGATTAATCATAGTGTGTATAGAATTTTATACTTTTTATTTCAAGACTTTTTTTTGTTTGTTTTTTGGGGGGTTTTTTTGGGCATCACTGCCATCAGGTGGTGGGACTAGGAGGCCCAGGCTTTGCTCCGTGTAGCTGGAATCGAACCTCCATCCCAGTGGGCCGCAGTCCCGCGCACAACCACTGTGCCACCGGGGCTCAGCCCTTCAAGACATTTTTTAATTACCTTCTGTCCTGCTATGAAAAGGAGCTCTTTTGGCACAGAGTTAAAGCACTTGGATGGTAACCAAAAGGTTGCTGCTTTGCGTTCACCACCCCTCCCTGGGGGAAAGATGAGGCAGCCTGCTTCTGTAAAGATAAAGTTTTGAAAATCTTACAGAGCAGTTCTGCTCTGCCTTATAGGACTGAACTTAACTCAGTGGCATTGAGTTTGTTTGTTTCTGGGGTGTTGTGTATGCCCTAGGTAATCTTCGCTATCAATTGCTTTTAGTAGCTATTGATTCGATTTAGTATTCCACTCTATACCCCACTAAAGTACGGGAGATTGAAAGTGTTAATAGAAAAATTGAATGAAAATATCCCTAAAATACAATCATATCTGATATTTGAGAGATCTTAGTTAAATTACTTTACCAAAAGATTATCCCAGACTTCAGAAATATTAGCACTGAACCCCCAAATCCATCACTTTTGATGTTTGACGTTAAAAAAAAGCATTTTATTGTGAGTTAAGTGGAAGGTTTCCTATCAGCTCATTATTTCTGCTCCCCTGCTTTTTTCCTTATCTCCCTCTTTTAATACACTGTCTTCTTTTCACTAAAGCTGACACCTTTCTACCAGCTTGCCTAGTACTTCCCCTCCCCCCTTCCATTTCCACCCCTGGTAATGACCAAAGTCTGTTTCTTATGGTATGGAAACCTTTTCTTTAGTTTAAAAAAATTTTTTTAGATATCAGTAGGTTCATACAACATTTTTTCATAACTAACTTCACTCAATATAATATCCTCCAAAGCCATCCACTTCATGAGATGTTTCACAGTTTCATCATTATTCTTTAGCTGTACGCACTATTCTATTGTGTGGGTACTGAAGTATATTTGTTAATTTATCCACCAATAGGCATTGGCATTTCATTGTCTTATAATCATAATTTTTTATATTATTGTACATGAGATAGAAAATGTCTCCTTAGCTCGTCAGTTTGGATATTTTCAGACCATTATTATAAGAAAATGTAGTTTTAAATGCTCTTTTTATTTTTATTTTATTTTATTTTATTTTTTTATTTAGGCATCACTGCCCTCAGGTGGTGGGAGTAGGAGGCCCAGCCTTTGCTCCTGGGAGCCGGAATTGAACCTCCATCCCAGTGGGCCGCAGTCCCGCGCACAACCACTACGCCACCGGGGCTCAGCCTCTCTTTTTATTTTTAAAACAAGAATAATCTCTATTAAAAAAAAAACAAAACCCAGTAGCGTAGTGGTTGAGTACAGGACTTTGGCCCATAGGCTTGGCGGTTCAAATCCAGCAGCGACTCTTCAGGAGCAAGGCTGGGTAGCTCCCAGGACCACCAGAGGGCAGTGATGCCAAAAAAAAATAAACTCTTAAAATTACTAGATCCCTCAAAATTTAAAATAAATACCTGAGAGGACTTTGAATAGCTTTGTAGTTATACAGAAGAGAAAAACCAGCCTAATTTTTTTCTGAACACAGTGTAGAACGTGGTTTGAATATAAACTGTGATTCCATCTCTGAGATGTACCTTTTTGGGGTTCTGTTACAAGACAACAGAACATGGGTCCTGGAAAGAATATGGGTTTTAGAGTCAGACTACACTGGGTTCAAGTTTCTTTTTATCATGTAATGTCCAACTATATAGATTTGATAAATTTCTTTACATCTATGGACTTACGTTTCCTTACCTATAAAACAAAATGAAAAATATTTTATAGGTAGTATGTGAGCAATAACTAATGTGATGTATAGTAACTGCTCTAGCATTTTCTAGACTCTTATTAACTATTCATTTCTAGCCTCATATTTTTTCTCTTTTTTCTATCATATAGTTTTCAATTTTGATATGTAAAAAATGTTTAAATGTGGGGAGTTTTGTTTGTTTTTTTTAAAGAGGAGCTTGTACCAAGGGCTCAAGTGGAAAATGTTGGGAAATGTATATGGAAACATGTGTGCAAATGTGCTTGATACAAAAGATGTACTGAATGTTGTAGTAGCTGTAAGAGCTCCCAATAAAATTTAAAATAAAGAAAAATTTTAAAAACATATATAAATGTAATATGCAGCCGTACTCAATTAAAACTGTTGTTTATGAGGCATTTAAAAAATACTTTTATCGGGGGCTCTTATATCTCTTATCATAATCCATTAATTCCTCAAATGAGTCAAGCACATTTGCACATATGCCACCATCATCATTTTCAAAACATTCTCTTCCCACTTGAGCCCCTGGTAACAGTTCCCCATTCCTTTCCTTCCCTCCCCTGCCAGTCCTCCCTCATAAACCCTTGATAAGTTATAGATTATTTTTTCCATATCTTACATCATTTTCCGTTACTCTCCCCTACTCTCTGGGGGTTCTAAGTTAATTCTCACGATCAATTCCCCTTTTCTCCCCCCACCCTCCCCTAATCCTTCTAGTATCACTACTCTCCTTATTGGCCCTGAGGGGTTTATCTCTCCTGAATTTCCTGTTTTGTGGCTCTTATCTGTAGCAGTGTGCACGCTCTGGTTTAATCCAATTTGTAAGGCAGAATTAAGGTCATGATAGTGGGGTGAAGGAATCACCAAAAAGCTAGAGGAAAAGGGCTGAGCCCCGGTAGCGTAGTGGTTGTGCACGGGACTGCAGCCCACTGGGATGGAGGTTCAATTCCAGCAGTGGGGCTGGGCCTCCTACTCCCACCACCGGAGAGCAGTGATGCCCCCCCCCC
>PVJH01032415.1:0-22680 GCA_004026705.1 Nesogale talazaci | reverse complement strand
CACATGGAAGCTTGCTGATAGACTCTGAGACCTGGAAACTGGAGGAGCCATGAGAGACACCTGCTGGCACTGGATCCACAAGACTCTGCACCCACTGGCCTGTGACTGTCCTGGTGTCATTGTATGTGCTTCATGACTCTGAAGAGGACTTATAGACTGGTATCAGACATATGGGCTAATATCAGACTTATGACCATGGGTTGGGATGTTTTCTGAATGTATAGTTGCTGTACATTATACACATATGAGTGTTTATGAATTTGTTTCTCTAGCCTACCCTGAATAACACAGCCAATTTAAGAGAACAGCATGAAGCTTTAAAATGTTTCCTGCTTGGGGAAAAATGCCACAGAAACAGTTGTGATGTTGAACATAGCTTACAGGGAAATAATTCAAGTGTACCAGTGGTTTTCTCATTTCCATAAAGGTGAAATGTTCATTGATTACAAACCTTTTCTGATTGTGGCAGGCAGCGACTGGTTTTGCCACCACAACAATGCACCTGCTCATGCAGCCATCTTAGTAGGCTGTTTTGTTTTTTTTTGGGGTGCAAAAAGCAGCATGCCTTTCTTAGCCCATGCACCTGATGCATCTGACCTCACTCCGTGTGACTTCTTTTTGCTTTCATGAGTGAAAAGGGACATTAAAGGACAGCGATTTTGGGGCTGAGCCCCAGTGGTGTAGTGGTTGAGTGCGGGACTGCGGCCCATGGGCTTGGAGGTTCAAATCCAGCAGCGGCTCTCCAGGAGCAAGGCTGGGTAGCTCTCATGACCACCAAAAGGCAGTGATGTAAAAAAAAAAGGACGGCGATTTGATGATGTAGAAGTGAAGAAAATAACAAACGAGGTGCTGCCAGTGATCTAAACAGATGAATTTGAAAAAAGTTTCCAATAATGGAATCACAAATGTATTAAAAGTAGTGAAGAGTACTTTGAAGGTGAAAAGGTTGTTTTGTAAAAAAATTAAATATATACCTTTGGAAAACAAATTCCTTTTTTTGGGGAGGTACTCTCTCATATTCCTCTGATTTCTTCTAGGGTCTGATGACTCTAGCTAAGACTCAACACAATGCTGAATAAGAGTGGTTATAGCTTGTCTGGTCATGGTTGTTTTTTTTTAAAATAAGTTATTTTATGGGTATTAAGCATTTGTACATATGTTGCCATCATCAATTTCTAAACATTTACTTTCTATTTGACTCCTTGCTATCAGCTCCTCTTTTTTCCCTCCCTCCTCCAACTTCCCACCATTGTGACCCCTTGACAAGTTATAAGATATTATTATTTTCATGTCATATACTGTCTGCTGTCTCCCTTTACTCACATTTTCTGCTGTTCATCCCCTTCAGGGGGTGGGGATGGGGTGTTATATGTCTATCACTGTGACTGGTTCCCTCTTCGTTCACTTTCTCTGCATACCTTCCCACTACCCTCATGGTATCGATGCTCTCATTGTTCCTGAGGGGTTTATCTGTGCTGGATTCCATGTGTTTACAGCTCTAATCTGTACTGGTGAACATGCTCTGGTCTAGCTGAATTTGTAAGGTGGAGCTGGGGTCATAATAGTGGGGGTGGAAGAAGTATTAAAGAACTAGAGAAATGGGGCTGAGCCCTGGTGGCATAGTGGTTGAGTGCGGGACTGCGGCCCAGTTGGCAGTTCAAATCCAGCAGCTAGGCTAGGTAGCTCCCACAACCACCAGAGGGCAGTGATGCTCCCCCATAAAACAAACAAACAAACAAACAAACAAACAAGAACTAGAGAAATGTTGTTTTTGTTGGTCTCTGGCTGGCTCATCCCTTCCTTGTGACCCTCCTGTGAGGGAATGTCCAATTGTCTATTGATGGGCTTTGGGTCTCCACTTCAACCCCCATCATCCTCATTGAAATGATTTTTGTTTGAGGGTCTTCCGAGGCCTCATACTTGATCCTGTTGGCACCTCATGATAACACAGGCTGATGTGCTTCTTCCATATGGACTTTGTTGCTTCCCTGCTAGATGGCCATTTTTTCTTTAACTTCAAGCCTTTAAAACCTCAGACACTCTATCTTATAATAGTTGGGCACCATCACTTTTCTTCACCACCTTTGCTTGTGTACACATTTTGTTTTCAGAGATTTTGTCAGGATGGTGAGCATCACAATATTCCAGATTATTAGAACAAAGTGTTCTTGTACTGGAGGGAGTGCTTGAGTAGAAGCCCAATGTTTGTCTGATATCTTAATACTTAATATATCAATATATATGCATAGACCTATCTCCCTATCATTATATATTAATATATTTACAAATATACATGTTAGTCCAGGTATACTAGATAAATACATTCATAGACATTCATGTGTATAAGAAAGAGCCTTAAATAAAGAGTAATTTTACATTGAGAAAGCATCTCAGCTCAGTCTAGATCAAGTCCATAAGTCCGATATTAGCCCATATGTCCAATACCAATCTATAAAGATCTCTTCAGACTCACAAAACACATGCAGTAATGATGCACACAGGAAGATTACAGGCCTGTGGGTAGAAAGTCTTTGGATCCAGTGGCATTGTAAGTATTTCAGTACTGACAGGGACCTCCACGGAGCTCCTCTAGCTTAGTGTTCTAGGGTAGGTCCATGTATCTTGTCAGTCTCTCAGGGAGTCCAAGTGTGTCCTACCTCAAGCAAGCTATTTATTTCCATTGAGCTTCCAAATGAGATCATCAAACTGCCAATGGAGTGACAGGATAAATGTCACCCACCCCTTCACTCCTAATCCTCAAATTGACAGCAGATTATGTAACTACCACAACATGCCTATATTTATACCTCTATAAATGTCTTTTTCCTCCTGGTTTGCTCCTCTATTTCCTTTTACTTTCCTCCTGTCCCATCATCATGTCCTACCCTTATTCAGCTCTCAGTAATTCCTCTCGACTACACTGCACTTGATCAACCTCCACCAGGCATTCCACACCTTTCTTGTCATAGATTTTAGATTTCTTGGTGTTTCCTTCTCCCTGGCTTGTGGGCTCCCGCTCTCCCCTGTCTCCCTGTAAGTTTCAGTCCCATTGTTTTCTCCTCTGGATTATTTATATTGTCTATCTTATATAGATGGACATGAAAAAAAGGAGGAAGAAAGGAAGGGGCTTATAAATAGTTCCAGATCTGTCTGCTGACTCTCATATATATTTTTACAATCCAGTGCGATGAGGTGCCAAACCCTGCCCTCCTAATGTGAATTCTATTTCCAGTTTTCCTCGGGGACTTCATTGCTTTGCTCCCCTTCCTGCTTTGTTGCACTCCCTTTGTGTTTTGCCCTGGTGTGTGTGTGTGTGTATGTGTGTGTGTGTGTGTGTGTGTGTGTGTGTGAGAGAGAGAGAGAGAGAGAGAGAGAGAGAGAGAGAGACTAGGCACAATTCCCGCCCCGTGTCTCTAGAGCTGTCCTCTGCAGCACTGTGGGTCAGCAAGGGGATGTAATGTCTTATGGTGGGGCAGCCCTACAGTTCTCCCTGTGCCTTGGCTGCTCTGAGTGTGAATGTAGTCCTTGCTCCAGTGTGGTTTGGGTTGACTCATCAGTCTCGCTGGGCTGTATCTTCAGTGCTGTCCTCTGCAGTGCAGTCATCGGGGGAGGGTGTCTAAGTAGTTGGGATTGGGGTTGATCCCACAGATATGGTCTTGTTTTAAGTAGAAATATTTCTAGTATTTCCCCATTGAGTTTGATGTTGGCTATTGATTTTTCATATATGACTTCTATTATGTTACATATTTTTTGTTTTCAAATTTTTGAGGTTACTGAGCTTCTTGGCATTGTTATTATCCTTTATATTTCAGGTGATTCTGTTGTGATGTAACTTATTCCTTTTCTCATTTGAGTTATGTGTACCTTTCCCTTCATTTCTTTTGTTAAATTGTTTCTGGATTGATCAATATGATCATGTGGTTCTTTGCTGGTTTTTGTGTAGTTTATTATATCACTTGCTTTTCTAATGTTGAATCATCCTTAAATCTTTTTGTCATATTCTCCAGTGGCTAATTAATCCCTTAAAAGAATAAAAATAGCCCTGGTAGTGTAGTGGGTTAAGTGACCACAAGGTCAATGGTTGAAACCCACAGGGCTCTCCTCAGAATAGAGATAAGGCTGTTGGCTCCTGTAGATTTCCAGTCTTGGAAAAGAAGGTAAAGTTGAAATGGACTTGAGAGTCTTTAATGACCAGCAAATTCATCTCAAACAGGAGAGAGAGAGAGAGAGAGAGAGAGAGAGAGAGAGAGAGAGAGAGAGAATGAATTACTAATAGCTTTGGCTTTGATTTCATTTAGTTGGTAAGAGAACTGTAGTAGTCACACACAATCACACACACAACTGGTTACACGAGTTTAACCATGACAAGAGGGTCTCAAATATATACCATGAAGTTCACAATGAGGAGGAATCACTGCTTATTTTGTGTAAGTGATGACTGCTTATTTTGCGGAAGTGATGGCCAAGAGTATGGAGATAGCTTTCATGTATCCATCATGAAGCACAAAGTCTAGATAACTTAAAACACTCATATACTTATTGCTAAGTGAGTCAATGAAAAAAATCTGCTAATATGAACAATGTATTCTACATTGTTGCAGGCTGGTTTCCTTGGAAGTAGATGCTAAAATGGGCTTGGGAAGCAACATTTTTATAAGGGATCATTATCTATGAAAGGAAAATCACTGGAAGCAGCATCGTTCAGAGGAAGAAGGTAATGTGTGACATAGGCTCAACCAGTCTGGGCTCATCTGACAGGCCACTTAGAATCATCTTACCTTGGGTTGAAATGGTCAATTCATTATCCTCTTACTATGTATCACTGGACCCACTCACCGGATGCTGATGCCTCTGAGAAGGGCATGAACTTCAGGGCTGACAACTGGAGGCTGTGTGCTGACGATGGTCTCTACAGCTGAGCCCGTGTCTTTTCTGGAAGGGACATGGTATCTTCACATCTGCTGCAGTATACTATGTTACTTTACTTGTAAAACAAAAGGAAAAGATCCCAGAAAATGCAAGGGAGACAGAAAGAGAGAACCAAAGCAACATGAACAAAAAAAAAAAAGATGATTGTCGACGCTGACAGTTATAGGTGAGTTGGTCTATATATACAAGGGGGCTTCAAAAAGTTCCTGAAAAAATGGAATTAAAAGACAATTGAATTTTTCATAAGAACTTTTTGAAGCCAGTATGTAGGAGTCTGGGTTTCATGGTTAAGCACCCAGCTGCTAACAAAAGAGTCTGTGATTTGAACCCACTAGCTGCTCAGTGGGAGAAGAGATGGGTAAAGCTTGCAGCTTTGGGACCCTGACAGGGCATTTCTACTTTATACTATATGGTAACCATGAGCTGGAATTGACTCCATAGTGGTAATTCCCCACCCCCTTCCTTTCCCCCAGCATTATTTTGGTTTAGCCCATAACGAAGCAGCATCAGTAGTGAAGGAGGGCTCTCCATGGGCAGACGTCTGTTTGTGGGCACGGGGCTTCCTTTCCAGCCAGTTCCATTTAAAGCTCTGTCGATTAGAGGATTATAGTTTATAAATAACATTTCTAAGGAGTGCCACCCACTGTTTCAGCTGTGAGTATGGAGCGGCAATGGGAAGATGCTAAGAGAATTCCACCTTATCCTCAGGAGAGGAAGCAGATCATCTCAGGGAATGAGTGGCTTGGTTTCCATTACTTACTGAGAGGGGATGAAGCGAATGCTTTCATGATTTTAAAAGTACATCTGTTGTCGTTTTGGAATTTAATTACTGTATCCATTGACTGACTAGGCGCGGAAATGACTGTAAGCATAACTGATGAGCAGTGCTGGATTTTACGACTCTTTCATTTGGAGATTTGCTCTTCTGTCTACTCTCTTACGGTGTCCTCAGTACACTGTGATCCTCTCCTCTAGCTTGCTCTTTCCAGTCACCTGTTTGTCTTCAAAATATTGCAAGTAATCAAGGGCTGAACTGAATTTGGCTCAAGGGATATCTGACTTTTAAAATAGTAAAAGATTCTTGATAGGTTAGCATCTCCAGCACTCAAGGGAAAGGCTGGCTATGTTTTGTATATAGCAAGTACTTCAATGTTTGCTACAAGTACCATCTGCTGACCCTAATTGCAATAATCATGTTGAGTGATCATCAGACCGGTGTGTATTTTGATCATTTGGTAGGATGTGAGAAAAGTACGTGGGGAAGAGAGGGGTCAGATTTGCTCAAACCTAACTTAATTTGTATGTTTTTTATGCCAATTAACATACTATATGCTTAATAACTATTAGCGTGGTAGTCTGCTCTGTTTTCTTGTGAATAATATAATTTCCTCTTGCCAGTTTTACTATTCGTCGCTAGGTAATCTTGTGGACACTTTCAGAGATATTCAAGCATGGTCATAAAAACACCATTAAGATGAGAAAATAAAGTCTTTTTGTAATTGCATTCGAGATCAAAATTATTAGATCAAAGTTCTTTATGATAACAGTCTAGACAGTTTCAATAGTAATGCCTTATTTTTAATGAGATTAGTTTGTTTTTGATTGTATATTTTCTTCTTTATTATGTTTTATGCTGCTGAAATTGCCTGTATTAGGGCTTTTTAGGATTCTGAATAAGATCCTAATTATTTTGGCAGGAACTCATCATTAAAAGTAAACACATTATTTTGTTTTGCTTCAGTAGGAAAAGCTTAAATACATTCTGCAAATTAATGAAGAAAACAAAACAAAAATATTAATGAAGAAAACCATGTTTGCTTCCAGATACTCAAAATATACTGTCACCTTTATGATGGCCTTCAGCATGACTGCCACCTGTGTGAATGAATGTGAAGCTTAAAGGGAGAGAAAGAGCTCCTTCTTCTAGGGATTGGGGAGCTTTTTTCTATGATTATGACAGCAATGCAACTTAACTATAGAAGTTGAAATATAGAGGACAACATATGCAAACAAAATAAAAATCCCCTAGATATAACTTTGCTGTCCAATTATGCTGTTAATATTTTTGTGAATATATAGTATTATATATTTATATATCTATATATCAATGAGTTGATTCCAACTCATAGGGTCCCTTTATAGGGTTTCTGACACTTTAAATTATTATGAAAACAGACAAACAGCCTCCTCTTTTTCCCTTTGTGTTAGACAGGGTTCTCTAGAGAATCAAAACCAGGACACTAATAATTATCTCTTTTTATATAGATAGAAATATATATAACATAAGAAATGAACAGTGAACTAATCTATAAAGCAGTACAAATGGCTCAGTGCAACTCACTTACATGAGACAGCTGGTACACCGGCAGTCCTTGGAGTCTTGAGGGCCGTCAAATAGTCCCCTGTAGAGCAATTCAGGCTATCCGGCCATAAGACACAAACAGCAAAGCAGGTCACCAACAGTCAGTCAGATGACAGAGTCTGACAGTCCCCAGCTCAAGAGGGGAACTTGAGCATGTATATTCCAGCATGGTGAAGCAGGACTTGAAGGAACCTTAACTCACAGCTACACAGTCCACGGATTAGATGTTCCATAGGTAGTGTTGCTGGGAGGTCAAGACACAGGATGAGCAAGGCAGCTGGTTGGTCCAAAGGGTGGGACTTGCCAAGTCATTCCTAGCTCCGCCCTTCAAATGATCTTATGTGTGCTCATTGGCCATGTTGTCATGACAAACCTACCTATCTTCTTTGGCCGTGTTGGCACAACAAGCCTACCTATCACATCCTGAGAGTGGCTGGTGGGTTTGAATCTCAGATCTTTGTGTTGTGCTTTGTTCTGTTGTGCATAGGAGCACTATGAGTGGGAACTGACTCAATGACACCTTATGACAACAACAATAATAACAATATTAATTATATTTCCTCATACGCAGCTAAATAGACCTTTGTCTCTTCTCCTTCAGCTTATATAATTATTCTTTTGTCTTTCAGCTCAAATACAGTTGGTTAGCTTTTATCTTGGTTTTCCATTAGCTCGTCATATTTTGATTTAAGAAAACGATCCTTAATGGAATGTCACTTTATCCCATGTGTTACAATTTACTTTCTCTATTAACAATGATTCTTTAGGACCAAATAGTACCATTTGTACATACACAGGATATCCAGTTTTGACTTGCCTTTCATGAATATTAATCTTAAGGACATCCTGCACATATAAAATGCAGCAGAACTATAAAAGGCTCTAGTAAATCTTTGGGAAAAAAATTCCACCATCTTTTAATTTTCCCATGAACATTTCTTACCTCCCTTATATTTCTATACCAATTATAGAAAATCGTTTTAGGAAATGAGACAATAGTCATAAAGGTAGATTACATTTGACTGTCCTTGGTTACACTTCTTATGCCCATTTCCTAAGCTTTTCATATCCATAATTTTCAGACTCAGAGACAATGTCTTTGGGCACATTATCCAGTGCCTGTCAAAGCCATGCTCTTTTACCTGAGGATTTTCAAGCTCCTCTTGAAACATCATTTGACTTTGCTCCACTGACCGCAGAGTTTTAGGCGAGTTGTCTCTTGCCTCAAGCTGGAACATTTGAATTCTGTCAGAAATTTGAAATGGAATCACAAAGTTGTTAGCTAGTTGGTGTGGTTATCCAAACAGAATGGTCCTATTGATCTGAAGCTCTGGGGATGGGACTGCCCTACTTTGCCAACAGCAACTGGAACCCATGAAAACCAGAATGCGCAGAGAGAAAGCAAGAGCTGATGAGACAAAGTGAAGCAGAGATGAACTGTAACAGCCCTAGAGAGTCGGGAAGAATGATTGGAAGTCTCAATGTTCCAGGTTCAGCAACTTTTGAGGCCTCTCCATCTATATTGCCCTTTGGCTCTGTGGTCAGTTGTCATGTGTTCTTCAAAAGGTATTCTGACGTCCCAAGCCCTGTCCTTATGTCTGCCCCTTATTTTGATAACTAGGGGCCCTGCAGATTCTCTTGGGTAAGTGAACCACCACGAGGCTGGTGATTCAAACCCTAGACTTTCCAGGGGAGAAAGTTGAGGCTATCTGCTCCTGTAAAGATTTACAGTCTCAGAAACCCTACATAGAATTTCTAGAATTTGGGATCCACTTGATGGCAGGTGTTCTTTTCCCCAAAGATATGATTAACGTCCTGTTCCCCAAGGGTGACGAACACAGCAATGTGGGTGAAGGGAGACAGTGAGCAGCTGGTGTAAGATATGAAAATAACACTGTTATAATTTATCAAGGGTTCACAAGGGTGGGACGGTCAGGGAAGGAGGGACAGAAAAAGAGGAGCTGAGGGCTGAGCCCCGGTGGCGTAGTGGTTGTGCGCGGGACTGTGGCCCACTGGGATGGAGGTTCAATTCCAGCTCCACGGAGCAAAGGCTGGGCCTCCTACTCCCACCACCAGAGGGCAGTGATGCCTAAAAAAATTAAAAAAAAAAGAGGAGCTGATACCAAAGACTCAAATAGAAAGTGCATGTGTAGAAAAAGATGATGGCAGCATAGGCTTGATACAATCTATGTATGGATTGTTATGAACCATAATAGGCCCCAATTAAATGATACTAAAAAAAGAGATCAAGCATCAACAACAAGAAGAAGATAATATCAGTTAATCCTACTCAAGGCAATGAAGAGCCTAATCCTGATTCCTTCTATGGGGGATTTATGAAAGGAGAGACAAGACATGGAGGGAGAGCGACAGGAGGAGAAGATGGTGTGTGAAGACGCCCCTACAAAGGATTGTGGGCTGCCACTAGCAGTGAGAACCCAGTCATAAAGGAGTTCCTCCCTGAACCTGATTTGTATTCCTAGGCTATAGCATGGTAAGGAAACGCATTTTTGCATTTTTTCCCTGAGTCCCCCATGTTTTCTTTTATTATGGCAGCCGTAGGAAAGTCAAATAGGTTTCGTGAGATCTGGTGGTATTTTATCAATCAACTTTAGATTTTACTTCAGCTGATTTGAGCAGGCAACTGTTTCGACAATCTCTTAAGAATCAAATGCAATCTTAGAGGGATGTGACATGACTCATGAAGTTGTTATTAACAAATCCTCCTTAAACTTCACGTAAGTAGTGACATTTATATGTTCTTTCTGTTTGCATTGGTAGAAGATTAGTTTCTATTGTAAAAACTCCCAAATGAAGATTTTTGAGGAAATCATTATTGCCTACCTCTTGGAAGTTGTACAACTTCAATCTACCTTAGCAGTTATATTTTACAGGTCTCTAATTTTTCTTCATTTTAATGTTTTGCCTTTGACGTTTAGTAGCTCCTTGTTCAACTCCAAATTGTCATAAACTCTTAGAATATGAGTCCAGGGATCATTCAGCTCATTCCTTTCGTTATCCCAAAAGAAGAATGTGAGGAGCAGGGGAAGGAAGTGTCTGACTTAAAATTATGCTACACACTTTTTGTCAAGTCTGAATTTGAATTTTCTAAATTTTTATTGACACAACAAATTGAATCTCACTTAGTTATATACCTAAAATTTAGTTACCAAGCTTTTCCAGTACCATGAACATAAGTAAATGCTTCTGTTAGAACTTAAAAAAAATGGATGTGAGGGGAAAATGAATCTTAACTGGAGAAGCTGCTTCCCAGGTGTGAGGCTGCCTGACCTGTTTCATACTTGGGGACTGGTTTTGGGATGACAGAACTGACAAAATAAATGCACCTTTAATATGATTTGAATCCAGTTCTTTTCCATAACCTTGATATTTGGAAGAATTAAATTCTTAGTAAATCTTTGCAGACTGTCTTTTGCTCCCTCTCAGTGAAAATATTTATTTTGTGCTGTTTCCTTCTGGCTTGGGATACCAGAAAGGAGTGAGATATTTTTTTTTTCTTAAATGCCAGCCATGGGGGCATACTTTATATACAGTGAAAGTGTACAGTTTACAAGCTTGTCAAACAGTACTGTTACTATGTTTACAATCAAGCTGCAGAATGTGTTCACCACCCCAAAAAGTTCCTTCATGATTTTTTGTAGTCAATATCTCTTTCTACCTCCAATGTTGATATAAACAACAGAGTTTACAGTCTCAAGATCTCTATTGAGAGTTGCTATCAATTCTCATCCACTCAATGGTAGTGAATGGAAAAAAGATATTATCAGTTATAATTATACTCAAGATGAGGTATGTATGCCCTAGTCCTAATTTCTTCTATTTATAAAAGGAGAGAATAGGCAAGGAGGGAGAGAGACACTTACCAAAAGAATGTTTGTTTGGCATAATTCAGAAGTCAAGAAATATCAATGAGAATAATTAGCCTATTTTTAATTTCTGTAATTCCCTTTTTAACCAATCAAAATTTTGACTTTAGTTCTTTAAAATACACATTATTTGTAAAGTCAGTTATGTTTTATCTAATCCTTACATTATGAAATCTTTATTATATATATACACTATTTCTTCCTCATGGTATCTTATTTCCTTTTGTGATTTACAATTTTTGATTGTAAGCTTATCTTAACTGTAGATTTTATGAAGGCTGCCAGGGACTGAGTTGGGAGCATTTCTCAAGGTGGTTTGTTTGCTCCAGATAGGATAGCCATTGCTTGATTGGCTCTAGACCAGTTTTACCAGGCTACTTGTTTTTGGTTTGAAATCCTACCTCATAGAAGAAGAAGATTTTTTTTCTTTTTTGGGCATCATTGCTCTCCAGTGGTGGGAGTAGGAGGCCCAGCCCCACTGCTGGAATTGAGCCTCCATCCCAGTGGGCTGCAGTCCCACGCACAACCACTACGCCACCGGGGCTCAGCCCAAAAGAAGAAGATTTGACTGGACTCCTGAACACCAGATGAGCCCACATTTTTAAATTTCTTGTAGGTGACTATTTTTCTATCTAAATTAGAATATTTCCTTCTGACTTTTTCTTCTAATGTGTCAGTCTTTTTAGTTTGTATTTCATGGATGGAATGCTTGAGGTTAGTTTCTGGCTCAACTTAGCTGTTTAAATTGTAGCAGCATTCTCTACCTTAACCCACCCAAAGGGTAATATATTAACATCTAAGCCTCAATTCCCCAGAACCTATGTTTGGTTTCAATACTATTCCAGGTTCCTGAAGTATTAAAAAAATTACTATTTTCACTGATATTTGGAACTTTATGTCTTTGCAATGGAAAACTGACTCGTATTAGCTCCATTTATTGATTATCTAGACGTGACCCTAATTATTCTAAATTGATCTTCCATTTTTTTTCAAACATCTTCAAAATTTTTTCCACTTGAGTGCTGTATAAAATAGTATACTATTCTTGCTTAGTTAAACAAAACATGTCTCTTTGGGATGACATACAATTGTGGCAGACCCTTGTTCCACTCAGATAATTTTATCTGAGTTAATATTGTGCTCCTGTGCTAGACTTAGTTTTGGGTTATTATATATATTTGCTGGTGATTTCATTTTGGCTTTTGTCTTTACCATTTCCCTTCCCCTCCCGTTTGCTTGTGCTAAGACTGCCCGTGCACCAATGGTGCCAGTCTGGAAGCATTTCTGCTAATGCGAATTCATACGTTGTCATTACTTACTCTTCAGCGCAGTCTGAGCACGCTCAGATTTATAGCACTCTGCCTTCTTTTTATCTTAATGCGATGCTTGCAAACGATTTTATAATTTCATTATATGAGAGATTGTAGACTAATTTCTTTATTTGTCTCTTAATGTTCCCATAAGACTGTGGAATGAAATTCAATTCCTTGTTTCATTCTAGCTGTCAGTTGGGAATGAGGCAACTGGCGCATTACTGAGAGAGAAGTGGAACTGTTGGCCCAGAGTTAAACTCCTTTAGTTAATAGACTTAAGAGGCACCCTTCAAAAAGTTCATGGAAAAATGGAATGGGTGATAATGGAATTTTTCCAGGAACCCTTTGAAGCCTCCCTCTTATTAATCACCATCACAAAGTTTTTGGATGGGCAGAAATTTCACATCACATTCCAGCCTCTTCAGATTTATATTTTGGGCTGCATGCAAAATATATAGCAACATGGCACATAGAAAGCCAATGTTTTGTAAAAGGCTACACTGGTCAGATGCCTGCTTTAATTAGTGCCATCAAATCACCCCTTCTCGTCAGCACTGTTCTTCCAGGGTTAGCTGCATTTTCTCTCGAGAGATGGAAACTGCTTTCCAAATGTCAAAGAATTCCAGGATACGTAGTAACACGCTATTGTAAAACGATCTGTTGTTTTGGTTTCCCTTCCTGTTCTGTTTTAGTATGTGCCCGCTGCTACTGTGTGCGGTGAAACTGTGTTTCTGGGTTCAATGCTAGCGGTTGGGGTTTGCGTCATCGCTGTGGTGAGATTTAAGGACAGTTTTAAAACTTGACCATTCTAAAAAAAGACAAGTCTCCTGCAAACAAAATGTAGAGAAGCTGCCATCCTTTCAACTGCAGAGAAGCTGGAGCTCACGATACCCGTGGTAATGGGAACAGCTCTTGAAGTGGAAGAGGCATTCCAACCTTTTGGGTTCCTGTCTGCTCACGTCCACCTCAAGAACCCGCTTTACAAAAGAGATAGAAAGAAATTGTTAAGCATGAGAGATAGAAGACAACCTAAGTGGACCTCTCTGGGCTTCAGTTTTCTTTTCAATAAAACAAGGATAAAAATAAGCTGCATGGCTTTTATTAGGATTAAATATGATCATGTATGGCAAGCGAGCTACATAGACGAACTATACATATTTCCCTTTCCCTCCTTCAAACCAGCTCAGACTTTTATGGGAAGTGATTGAATGCTTAGATTTCCAAGAATTTAGTTTGTCAGGGAAGTAGCAGTAGCTGTGATGCCAGCAAAATGATAATTCAAAAGACTGCATTTCCAGATTGCCCACATGTCAGCAGAGCCAATATTTAAGTGGAATTCTATCTAATGGGTTGAACACCTTAAAAACTGAGAATTGATTGTCAACTAATGACTAACTTATGTTTCCTTTTGACTACGTTTTGGGAGTAAGTATTCATAGTGATGGGGCATTTTTAGGTTTAGAACCAAGTGGAAAAAAACCTTAAAAATTTTGCAGTTTTATCAACATATAACTTACATATATAATTCACTGGTTTAAACACATTGAAAAGAGTTATGCAATCATCACTGTAATCAATTTTAGAACTTTTTCTTCATTCTTACACATTTGTTACTTCCCTCCCCCCAATCTCTTCTGTCACAGCTCTAAGAAACTATTAAGCTACTTACTGTTTCTTTAGATTTACTCATCCTGGGTTTCATAAAAAGAAAGACATGCACAATAAAAATGAAATACACAAAATACAGAAACAAAACCCCCAAGAATAGCACAATAAAAGAGAGGATGACAAATGATAAGGCATTGACTCTTAACTTTGTTTAGAATTAAACCCTTTTCCAATGCACTCTTTCTTATAGCAAGGATATCGCGTCCCTGGGCCATGCTCCGAGATGATTTTCCTGCAAATGGATTTTGGGCTTTCACTCTTATTTATATCCTGCACACTGGGCACTCAGAAATTAAACTCTACTACAGCTTCCTGTCTTGGTCCTAGATTTTATAATTTATAATCCTTGAAACCCGGTAGTGTTCCAGGGGGGCATGCCAATCAGCACATTTCTTGGTACTAATTGTTTGGGAAAGCTCTGATTTGGTTTTCTGGAGGATTTCCCCCCTGTGAATTCCAAGAGTCACAAAACCATGGATTCCCCTAACTGCTTAGTAATTTTTCAATTATCTCCATCAATAATTCCCCATTCTGGCCTTTTAGAACAAACTGTTCCACATTTGCAATTGTTTCAGTCTCTAGCCAAATCTCAGTTATGTGTAGCAATAGGGATACTGCAAATGACCTCTTCAAATAACTCCAAATCTTGTTTTAATTTTTTGATTTTTCTCCACAAAATTTTCATAAGAGCATCTTAAGTTGGGGTGGGGAGTAGGCAGAAGATGAAAATTTAAGTCTTCTAGAGGTGATAATTGACATGACCACCAAGTTATCAGTGATAGATAGGGATGATTTTTCTTTTAAAACTCATTTTATTGGGTGTTCATACAACTCTTATCATTATCCATATTTATATCCATTGTGTCAAGTGCATTTGTACATTTGTTGTCATCATCATTCTCAAAACATTTGCTTTCTACTTGAGTCCTTGGTATCAGCTCCTCATTTTCCCCCCTCCTGTCCCACCCCCTCACAAACCCTTGGTAGTTTATACATTATTATTATTTTGTCATGTCTTATACTGTCCACTGTCTCCCTTCACCCACTTTTCTCTTGTCTGTCTTCCAAGAAGGGGGTTATAACTAGATCCTAGTTATCAGTTCTCCCTTTCTATCCCATCTTCCTCTTCCCCTCTTGGTAATGCTACTTTCTTGAGGGGTTTATATGTCCTGGATTACCTGTGTTTCCAGCTCTTATCTGTACCAGGGTACATCTTTTGGTCTAGCCATATTTGTAAGAGAGAATTGGATCATGACAGTAGTGGTGGTGGTGGTGGGGCTGGGAGAGGAAGCATTAAAGAACTGGAGGAAAGTTACATATTTCATCGTTGCTATACTGCACTCTGACTGGCTTGTCTCCTCCTTGAGACCCTTCTGTAAGAGGAAGTCCACTTGCCTGAAGATGGACTTTGGGTGTCTACTCTGCACTCCCCCTCATTCACAATGATAAGATTTTTTGTTCTTTGATGTCTCATGCCTGATTCCATTGACACCTTGTGATCACACAGGCTGCTGCTGTGCTTCTTCCATTTGGGCTTTGTTGCTTCTCATCTAGGTGACTGTTTGTTTATCTTCATGCCTTTAAGACGCCAGATGCTATATCTTTTGATAGCCAGGCACCATCAGTTTTCTTCACATTTGTTTATACACCTGCCTTGTCTTCATTGATCATGTTGGGAAAGTGAGCATCATAGAATCCCATTTTAATAGGCTGAAATGTTCATGCCTTGAGTGAGTACTTTAGTAGAGCCCAACGTCCATCTGCTACCTTAGTACTAATCCTATAAATATATGCACATAGATCTATTTCCTTATCATCATATGGAGATATACTTACATATGTATATTCCTATATTTACACCTCTATATATGCCCTTTGCCTCCTAATTCTTTCCTCTATTTCCTTTTACTTTCTTCTTCTCCTGCTATTATGCTCAGCCTTCATTTGGGTTTCAGTAATTTCTCTTGGCTACATTGCCCTGGATCAAGCCTTACCAAGTTTTCTATACCCTCCTCGTCACTGAATTTTGTATCAGTTGTTCCCTCGTCCCTGGGAAGGGACACATCCTCCTCCTTCCCCTCCCATGTCTCCCCTGAACTTTCAGTCCCATTGTTTTCCCCTCTAGATTGTATATACCACCAAGCGTATCTAGATAGATCTACAGGGGATGATTTTTCAAAATCATCCCTGTATTAATGGTTTTGATTATCTATTGTGACACAACAAACCACCCCAAAATGATGATTTGAAAAGTACTTTGTTATTACTTATCCTAGTTTTGGCCTTGACAGAGCTCAGCTTGGAGCCTCTTCTGCAGTTGAAATCAAACAGGTTAAGATTGTTGTTCATCTGAAGCTTTCTTTAGGTTGGAATGTCATGGGGCAGGCAGTATGACTTTCTGGGAGCTCAAAGTTTCTCATGTGACTTAGGCCTCTCACAACATGAAGGTAGTCTTCAGATTAAAGATCCTAATAATCATGGACTTTCTAAGGGGTGCAGATAAAAGCTTCAAAATTCTTATGTTCTTGTCTCAGAAAAGTCCCTGACTGCTTCTTCTGTTACACTGTGTATGTGAATCAGGTCATGAAGGCTTGCTGCATGCAGTTTACATTCTGTAACTCAAGCAAGTCATAAACATGTCACATTGGCCACACTCAATTCTTTTACTCTGGATTCATCTGCCAACAGAATTTACCTGTCTCCCGAATGCTTCTCGTTTCCTAAAAGCAACCTACTTGTTATTACTTTCTGTATGTACCTGTGAAGTCACAGGTGAGCTACCTGAGTAGCTCACAACTAATAAACTGTATAGAGAGAACCAGAAAGTTTAAAAAATAAATAATATTTGCTTCACTACTTAGATTCTTGTATTCTCCTGGTTTCATCTGACACTCAGAATTTTGTATTCATGTCTACCTTAATCACTGAAATCCCATTGCTCTCCTCTCCTCTGCTTTGACTTTTTGTATTTCAATGCTGGACCTGTTTCACACCCCTGATATCCCAAATGCTTTATCACCACTGCTTCACGGTTTGCCTTTCCAACCTTTGCATTGCTCCTGACAACTGCTGCCCTAGCTCTTGCCTTGATCTCCTGGCTTATGGACATTTGCTTTGGGTTGTACTGGAAAACTTAACCTATTTTGGTACACTCTTACCTATTCTGTTTACCTATTCTGGTACACTCTTACCTAACTCTTTTCAGGTTTTTATTTTTGTTAACCTATTCCTTTGGTATCTCTTGCCCACAAGGTCTACAATCTGAATATTTACCATCTATATTGAAAATAAAGATTATTTGCCACATATTCAAACTTTTGTATCAGTACCTGAACATTTCCCAGTGTCTTCAGTCTTTGACACCTCTTATATTATTAGGTGATCATTCTTTCTTGATATTTGATATTTTTGTACTTGAAAGACTCAGAAGGTGTATTTCCCCTTGCCTTAGTCATATATTTTGTTTCTGAAGGTATGTTAGCAAAAGATTTTCTTATTCATTCAATATATTGAACAGGATAATTTTAGGAAGTTCTGTAGGTGAAATTCCAAGGGTTTGAGAAACTATTTTAATGAACTCGAAATAACTGATGCAAATGGAACATAATTGAATAAATGGCCAGAACCTAAATCTATACTGGCTACTTGGAGGTCTCTAATCTGGGGATAATAGCGTAAATTGTTTGGCAGTTGAAGACTTAGATTTATTTCAGGAATTTTCCTTTTGGGGGTTTCTTCTTAATTTCCACATGATTCTGTAATTTAAAACTTCTATTTTTTGTGAGAATCTACCATGTGCAATGTCTTCCAATTTGAGAAATTTGGAAACATATCAATTATTAGATACAACCATCTTGACTTTCTTTAATTTTAAAGTTTTAAATTGACCATCTATATGTGGATGAGGGATATCATTAAATGAATAGTCCTTGACATCAATGATTTTAAGTTAAATGGCAGAGAGGAAACTTTTACTCAGATAATCAGGTTATAAGCACTGTACAGTCATTGGTATGGAGAAGTATAGTTATTATTAGGTACAACATAAGATAGACCTTGAATAGGCTGTATAGTCAGGGTGCAATATAGCAGTGATGAAACATATAACTTTCCTCTATTTCTTTAATGCTTCCTCTCCTCCACTATCATAACTCCAATTCTACATTACAGATTTGGCTAGACCAGAGAATCTACATGGGTACAGACAAGAGTTGAAAGCACAAGGAATCCAGGACAAATAACCCTCTCAGGACTAATATTGAGAATAACCATACCAGGAGGGTAAGGGTAAGGTGGGGGGAATTGGGGGAACCAATCACAATGGTCTACCCATTAGCCCCTCCCATGGGGATGGGAAACAGAAAAGTGTTTGAAGGGAGACATTTATCAGTGTAAGACATGAAAAAATAATAATTTATAAATTATCAAGAGTTCATGAGGCAGGGAGGTTGGAGTTGGGAGAGTGGGAAAAAATAAGAAGTTGATACCAAGGGCTTAAGTAGAAAGAAAATGTTTTGAAAATGATGGCATCAGATGCACAAATGTGCTTGACACCATGGATGGATGGATGGGCTGTGAAAAGAGTTGTACGAGCCTCCAGTAACATGATTGGGAAAAAATCATGACTGGGAAAAAAAGGCTGTAGCTTGTCACAGAGAACTGAAGAGATAGAAGAATAGTCTAAGTTGAAGAGCTTAAATACAGTTTCAGAGGGGCACACATGTTTTGGGAGTGTTAGGACCATAGTAAGTAAACCAGTTTTGATAAACTAAGAATATAATTAATAGGATTACAGGATATAAGCCTATAGGTAGGCACATAACATATTGAAATCACTTTGTCTTAATTGGGACTGCCTATAATGTTCTCTAAACAAGAATGGTTATGGAACTTTTTGTGGCATGTTAGACCTGTTTTCTCGTAAGCTTCAACTATGAGGTATGTTCATAAGAGAGGAATGGAGCGAGTTAAAGTCAGGGGATACATTAGTAGGCTACTTGAGGAAATCGGGCTGCTGAAAGATGTAGTAGCAAAAGTGGTCTACTAGGAGTAACAAGTGCTATGAACGGGTGACTTGGCCTTGAAGGATGCTGGGATGTGGGCTAACAGGAAGAGATAGGAAGTGGGCAGGGCTTCAGGGAGCCTTGTCTACATTATGTGGTTTGGAAATATAGTTGACCCAGAAAGAAGGTCCAAATCTGAGAGGACAACGAGGATGATCCAAATTAAATGAGAGAAATAGGGTTGCAGGTCCTCGTTCTAGAAAGCTTTATTCACCAAAATATCTGGGTACCAGGAAAACTTGGTGAACAAAAGTCATATCCAGTTTGAAACAGGCCTCCAATCCGAGGCTAAAGCTAGAGGCAGTTTTTTGGTAAGTAATATCCAGTTAGCAAGCATTCATTCATTTGAAGCTTCTTTTCTTTTCTTTTCTTTTTTTTTTTTGACATCATTGCCTTCTTTCTGGTGGTCATGGGAGCTACCCAGCCTTGCTCCTGGAGAGTTACTGCTGGGTTTGAACCATCAAGTCAGTGGGCCGCAGCCCCACACTCAACCACTACGCCACCGGGCTCAGCCCCATTTGAAACTTCTATCAAGAGCCTGGTTTTGAAGGGAGCTACATGGTGGTAGTTAACCAATGGATTTTTACAGTCAAGCAGATCTGGGTTCAAATGTCTATGGAGCCATTTTGTAGCCGCATAAATTTAGGCATCATCACCTTTCTGAATTTCTGTTTTTCTCTCTTCATGAAAAAAGTACCTATGGAACAGATTTTTTCAGTAGATTAGAGTTTAGAGTGGGATACAGTGCCCAGTCTAATCTCAGCATTCAGTCAACAGCAGTGTGCTCCATTATCTGTTCTCAATTTAGCATCATCACCGCTGCTTGTGCACTGCTTGTGCACCACTGGCAACTGCACTTCCAAGACTCACTTTCCCTCCATAGATCTGGGGCATAGTGCTTCTAAACGTGATTGAGATTTGAAAGGAAATTGGTTGCCCTTTGCTTTGGGGGAGGTTGCAACTGTAAGCATGGGAAGGATTCTCATGATTCCCAGCGAGCTCTGAAGAACCACTTGAGGGATTTATGGTCAAGGTTGCTTCCCCTCCTCTTTCTCCAATAGCTCTTCCAATAGCCCTATCAGCTATTAGATCCTTGTATTGAAATCTTTCATATCTAGAACACATAAAATAGCTTATGTTTTCCTGACTTGACAGGAAATGATACACATCATTCCTAGTATTATTCAATTTACAAGGCAGATCTTTAGCTCTAGTTGGGGACATTTGGGAACACATTAAGAAATCAGGGAAGGAACCTTGCCACGTGAATTGGACTGAGGTTGAGCTGGCAGACCTAAATTTTAGTGGCTCTACCCTGTGCTGCTGAGATAACTCTGAGTCTGGACTCCGAGTGACCTTTCAGGACAGAGTGCTACTTACTTGGCAGTCGCAATTAAGGCAGCCAAAGTGACTTCAATATGGTATGAGCCTACTCTCGGTTTCCAAAACTGAATCTTTATGGGAGAAGACAAACCTGTCTTTTCTCCTGGGGAGCAGCCAGTGGGTTTAACTTTGCAGTGAGTAGTCCAATGCTTAACCCACTGTGGCACCAGCGCTCCTTTTGGTGTATGCAGAAGCCAGAATCCTCTTCTCCACAGGCACTATGCAAACTGTTAACTACAAACTGAGCTATTTGTGGAATGTCTGTATTACAGGAAAGCCTGAGTGTTCAAAGGATGGGTGACAAGAAAGGGGCGTCCTTGCATAAGATAACAGAAAGTGCCTGCGTCAGGGAACCAGGCTTAATGTAAGGCAGGAGAGGAAAACAGGTAAGAACTGGAACATAGGATGAGTGTCAAGTTTGGGAGGAGTCTCCCTTAACTATCAAGACTGGGGTCAATAACCAGAAGCATGACTCTGAAGGTAAGACTTGAGAGCACTTGTGATTCAGAGGATGTTATTTTTAGCTTCTGTTGTTTACCCAACTTATGACGAGCCACACGCCAATGGAGCAAAATACTGCCTGCTCCAGCACTGTCCCCCTGATCGTTGGAGAGCTGACTGTTGTGCTTGCTTTCTGACATAGAAAGCAAGAATTATCCCATCCAATCTCCACTGCCTTGGGAGGCTAGAGCTTAAAAACTAGCCAACGGTGCTGGCCAGCATCTTTTGTTCCTGTTCATGGAGGAGGCAGAGCTGTCAAAGTAGAATGGATTGGAAAGCTAGGTCACTTATGGCAGGGAGACCAAATTGCCTACTGGATGAGTAGGAATACTCTAGAACCCTTGGGTTAGAACACATTCAGACCTGAACAGGGCTGGATCTCATCATGGGAGCACCTCTCAATGTAGGAAATGAACCCCAGGAGAAATATTATATTCTGAAACTATATTCCCTCACTTATAAGGGAGGGAATCTAGAAAGCTACTGTTCCATGGTAGGAAAACTATCACTTTGGTAAGTTAGTGATCAAGTCCAAGTACATCACTCTGCTTTATTATTCCCACATATTCTCCCTGGCACCTATGCTGCCTTGAAGTGAACACATGGATGATTCTGTCTCATTATAGAAGCAGACAGTCTTGTGGCACCCATACCCCCTTATGTCTTCCCCCAAATCCATGTAGGTATTAGGTTTCCTCACCTGTAAGCTCAGGGACTTTACTGTGGTTACTACCACCTTCTGATGTATGTAACTCCTGAATATGCATGACTTATGGCTACCTAGAAATGTCCCAAGACAGTAAAAGCGCTCTCTTCTCCCACCTCTCCACATGGTTCACCAAGAGGGGGTGAGGTGAGCATGCTACCATGACATGTGTCTGACTCTTTTATTTTATCTTCTCTCTTATTCCCTATGACTTTACTATAATCTTTATATATTATAACCTTACAGTTGCGCTTCTGGACCCTATGATTGTCAGAGGCTGGTTTACTCTAATATTTCAACCTTCATGGGATGGCCTAGACTTCTGATGGCCCCATTAGCTGTTCCTTCTCCAAAGATGCTGGGAAACATGAAAGGCAGAGTAATTTTTTACTGTAGAAAAATAAAAGTGGTAAGACTTTGAAATTATGTATGTAGTGATGATTATCTCTTTAAAAATAGGTAGTTACACAACTACACTGTTTTAAAGGAAAATCATGTCTTAGTTTACATTTCAGCATTTTCTAGTTCATGGCTCAGAGATTCATCCATGAGCACACTAGTAAATTATTTTATTTTTTCTAAATTTTATTGTACAAATAACTCTTGTTGGAAATTATTATTTTTGCTGGTGTTTTTTGGTAGACTTTAAAGGCATCATTTTCTGTTAGCATATTTTGATGAGTTAGTTTTTTTCCCAGAAATTTCCTAATTAAAGTAATTTTCAGAAGTATTTTATCAGACAGTATTTCAAATATATTTCCAAACACAGAGGTACTGTATGAATCCATTCATTTCGAATAGGTGTTTTCCACAAGTGCGTTAGACTTTTACTTCAAAGAAATAAAACAAAACCAAACACCACTTGCCC
>PVJH01032414.1:0-22679 GCA_004026705.1 Nesogale talazaci | reverse complement strand
TTTTGCATTCCCTTTGTGTTTTCCCTTTGAGTGGGTGAGTCAGAATGGGCCCAATCCCCACACTCTCTCCAGTGTTGTCCCTTGTAGCACCCTGGGTCAGTGAGGGGATGTCATGTCTCATGGTGGAGCCAATTCTGTGGTCTTCTCTGCATTGGCTGCTCTGAGCAGGAATGTCACCCTCACAACTGAGTGAGCCAGGATGTGGTCCAGTGTCTCTTTCTCTCTTCTTCCTTCTTAGTTTGCTGTTGTTTGGTCTCAGTAGACCCACACCACTCCCCAGGCTGTACCTTCAGAGCTGCCCTCTGGAGTGCATTCTTCTGGGGATGTGGCTGGGATTGAGGCCCACTCAGCCATTCTATGAGAGACACAAGACCATGGCTAAAAGAATTCTGTACTAATTCACTTCTTTACATTGAGACTTCTTCCCTTATTCTCTCGCTCTTAATGACCCTTCTCCTCTTTTATGAGGATGCCACTAAGGTTTGATTAGGACCCACTTTATCGCAAGGTTGACATTTCAAGCACACACGATCCTATACAGGATAACGTAGAGGCTGTCTGGTCCCATGAAGCTTTACAGTCTTGAAAACCATGTAAAGGGCCACTCTGAGTTGGAATTGACTCAGTGGCAGTGGGTCTATACCAGCGTGATTTCATGTTAACTGATAATATCTTCAAAGATCCTATTTGCAAATAAGTTCACATTCACAAGTGCCAGGCACATCTTTCATGGATGGGGCAGACATACTTCAAACCAAGCAAATGGTCAAAACCTCAAGTCTGTCTGATGTTTCATCGGAATCAGTTTTGACCTGTGCTTGGAGAAAAAAGTACAGAAAGACTTTCAGAGAATGGAGCTCTGGCAAAACAAAGCAAAGCAAAGCAAATCTCTCAAGAAGCTGGGGGACCTAGTGTTTCTTTTCTTCCCAATGATGAGTAGTTAGATTGAAATCCCCTCATTTCACTCCCCACTTCTGCCCTGAAACAAACTCCAAAAAGTTTTGAAATAAGTAAACTTTGAATTGATAGACTATTGCATTATTTATGGCAATCCTTAAATGGAATTAAACATTGGTTTTTAAAAAATAAAATCCTTCTCGATGTATCATTTTCCAGAAAATCAGTCGTGCTGCTGTTGGGGCAGTCAGAGAACTTGAGTTCCGCTCTGCTCTGTGATCTTATGTAAAGTAGCCTCCTTGAACACCCTCCATTTGCTTTTTTTTTTTTTAATTTTTAATGGTGATTTGGGTGAAAGGTTACCAAGCAAATTAGTTTCCCATTCAAGCATGACACAAAATTTGTTTTGTGACATTGGTTGCAGCCCTCTTACTGTAACAACACTCCTCTTCTCACTTCTTCCCAACACTCTTCCTCCCAACCCATTTCTGTGCTTGCCATTTCCCTCCGGCCTGCTTTCCCATCCCTGCCTCCCCCTGAGCTTGCTCCCTGAGCAAATGTTGCCTCATTTTTTGATCTCAAAGTTGCTCAATCTTGGAGGAGTCTGTTGATTGGATTTCGATGAAGACTGAATGGAATTAATGACACCCAGGTGGCCCACAGTAAATAATCGCTTATCACAACCCCTCCAGCCTCAATTTCCCCAATTAGTAAAATGAATGACTAGATAAGATTCCCCCCAGAACCATGTTCCTAATTCCTCATCTGAGAAAGAACCTGCCCCTGATCTGTTTGCCTTCATTTGGACGTGGAAAATGATTAAGAGTGTTTGGGCCAGCGCATTTTAGAAATTTATTAGCGAACGCACAATGATTAATTCTATTTCATTGTGAGTTTAATTCTATTGGTTCCAACTTTATATTGTCCTCCTCCCTGCTTTATTGAGGATGTACAAACATATTTTACCTTGACGACTCAGTTCCATTGTTTTGCTGCACTTGATTTACCGCTGTATTGAACCGGGTCTTGGTTCTAATTAAGCCTTCTTTTTCTTTGGGTTCCTGGATGGTAGATCAGTCAGCGTTATGCACGATGGTGACCAAAAGTTAGTCACCTGCGTCAGGACTGATCATGCAAGCCAGGAGCAAAACTCAAACTCAGGAGCCAATCCCCAAGCCCAAAGAGAAACAAAATGAAAGCAGGTCTAGATCATGGAGAGAGAACCTTAACCCATTTGAACACCCCGGGCATAGTTGAGTGCACACTTTGCTGCTCACCGCATGGCCAGCAGTTTGAATCCACTGGCTGCTCTGAGGAGGGAATTTGAGGCTGTCACACCGGGAAAGGTTTACAGTCTCAGAAGCCCACGGAGGCAGGTCTGCTCTGTTCCAGAGAGCTGCTGGGAGGTGCGATTTACTCAGTGGGCTGCAGGCTTCGTTTCATAATCAAGAGAGGCCCTGGTGGCATAATGGTTAAAGTGCTCAACTGCTAACTACAAGGTCTTCAGTTCAAGCCCACTCTCTGCTCTGTGAGAGAAAAATGTGGCAGTCTGCTTCCATGAAGAGGTACAGTCTCTGAGATCACAGGAAGAAGCAAGCTGCACCCTTGCCTATAGGGTTGCTGGGCGTCTTAGCATCAACTTGATGGCAAAAGATTTCATTTGGCTTTAGAGAATCAGGTGTGGAGGAGAGAAGTGGAATGCGGCCTTGTCTGAGGCCATCTTCTTTCATGGTCATGTGCTTCATCTCATTGTCTGGGATATTGTGTCAGCTCATCTCATTGAAATTTTCCTTTATCATATTTGATATCCTTTTACTGGAAGTTTGTCTTTCCTGGGGAAATGTCCAGAGTACATAAACTAAAGGTTCAACAGGCTCTCTTTTAAGTAGTTCTAATTGTATCTCCTTTAAGAATAATTTGTTTGTTCTCCTGGCAGGCCATCATGTTCCTGCATTTCTAAATCAAGGTTATTTGCTGTGAAACTACTAATAAGCTATAGAATGCTGAAACTTTCATGAATGTTTGGCTTACTTACTTTTACTTTTAAAAAAATCAGAAAGAATGCTTAAGTATTAGCCAAACAGGACTCTCATTTCCACCGAGCCAGTTCTGACTATAATGATAATAGTGATGCTTAATAATAAATAGTGATGCTTGAGGACAGAGTAGGATTGCTTCTGGGACTTTTCTGAGATGATAAATCCTCACAGAAGTAGAAAACATTGGGGGCTGTGCCCCGGTGGCGTAGTGGTTGTGCACGGGATTACAGCCCTTTGGGATGGAGGTTCAATTCCAGCAGCAGGCTCCACAGGAGCAAAGGCTGGGCCTCCTACTCCCACCACCAGAGGGCAGTGATGCCTAAAATAAATTTTAAAAAAAGAAGTAGAAAAACGTCATTACATCTCCCATGGAGCAGCTCATGGTTTCAAATGACTTACCTTGTGGTTAGCGACTCAAGTATAACCTACTCCAGCCCTGGAGTTCCAAATAAGGCCAGTGGATTTATTTAAACTCCCAATAGTGGTCTTAAATATTAAAGACAGACTTTTAAAAGGCTATGTTGCAGTAAGGTTCTGTGGTGGTTACATAATCTGGTGTCAGTTTGGGACATGAGAGAATTTAGAGTGAAGGGGTAGAGTCTGGTCTGTCATTCTGGTCAGAGCCAATGAGGCCTCTGTGTGGGCCTGGCCTTCTCCTGAGGATTCTGGGAATTCCTGCATTTCTTTCTTAAAGACAGAAGACACCTATCTCTCTGCTCACTCCCTGAGACATGCCCCGCTGACAAGGCTGTCTCCCTGTGAGACATCCCTGAGAAGAAGCCACAACATGGATCTACGCTGATGCAGCCAGAACCCTAGACTTGGAGAAGCCACGTGAAGACCCCTGCCAGGACTCAGATGCTTACAACACGATTGGCTCTGGAAGACTTCCCACCTACTGGCCTGTGATCTTCCGATGCTTGGCATCATTCATGTGTTTCATGAGTACTTTGTAGATTGATATAGGATAGATGGGTTAGTCTCAGACTTATGGACTTGATCTGGATTAGGCTGGCCTCTTTTCTCAGTGTTCAATTGCATTTGTATATAAACCTCTTCTTTTTTTTCAGATGTAGAATATTTTATTTTTTTAAATCATTTTATTGGGAGTTTGTACAACTCTTATCACATTCCATCCCTCTATCCGTCCATTGTGCCATGTACATTTGCTGCCCTCATCAGTCTCAAAACATTTTTCTTTCTACTCAAGTCCTATGTATCAGCTCCTCATTTTCTCTCTCCCATCCTGCCCCCTCCTTCCTCATGAACCCCTCATAATTTATAAATGATTATTATTTTATTATGTCTTATACTGTCTGAGGTCTCCCTTCACCCATTTTTCTGTTGTCCATCCCCCAGGGAGGGGGTTATATCTAGATCCTTGTAATTGGTCCCCCCTTTCTACCACCACCTTTCCTTCACCCTCCCAGCGTTGCTATTCTTAGTGCTTGTCCCAAAGGGTTCATCTGTCCTGGAATCCCTGTGTCTCTAGTTCCTATCTGTACCAGTGTACATCCTCTGGGCTAGCTGAATTTTTAAGGTAGAACTGGAATCATGATGGTGGGGAGGAAGTATTTATGAGGAAAGTTGTAGGCTTCATCCTTGCTCCCTGCAACCCTCCTGTAATGGGGATGTCCAGTTGCCTACATATGGGCATCAGTCGCCATTCACCATGTACATTGATATGAGTTTTTGTTCTTTGATGCCTGATACCTGATCCCTTTGACACCTCCTGATCACACAGGCTGGTGTACTTCTTCCATGTAGGCTTTGTTGCTTCTCAGCTATATGGTTGCTTGTTTACCTCCAAGGCTTTAAGGCCAAAGACACTATAGCTTTTGATAGCTGGACACCATCAGTTTTCTTCATCACATTTGTTATGCGCACATTTGTCTTCAGCGATCATGTCATAAAGGTGAGCATCATAGAATGCCAGTTTATTAGAACAAATTGTTCCTGCATTGAGAGAGTACTTGAGTGGAGGCTTATGTCCATCTGCTATCTTAATACTAAACCTATAAATCTATACACATAGATCAATTTCTTCATCATCATATATAAATATGCTTACATATGTATATGCCTGTATTTAGACCTCTATAAGTGCCCTTTACTTCTAGCTCTTTCCTCTATTTCCTTTTTCTTTCCTCTTGTTCCACTATCATTCACAGCCTTCACTTGGGTTTCAGTAATTCCTCTTGGCTATATTGTCCTTGATCAAGCCCCACCAGACCTCTTACATCTTGCCACTGCTTTTGGATTACTTGTTGTTCCCTTGTCTCTGGGTTTGTTAGCACCACTTCCTTTCCCCCACCTTCCCCTTTCCAATGCCACCCCCCCTCCCCAAACTATCAGTCCCATTGTTTTCTCTTCCAGATTGTTTATCCAGCCTGTCTTATCTAGGTAGACTTGTAGAGATAATAATATGCACAAGAATAAGACAGAACAAAACAAAGCAACACAACAAAACAATGACACAAAAAAGAAAAGTCTTTAAATAGTTCAAGGTCTATTTGTTGAGCTTTAGGAGAATTGTCTGGTCGAGTATGATGGGCATCCACACCCTGGTCCTAAAGTCTATTTTGGTATTCTCTCAGGACTTCCTTGCTCTGCACCCCTTCTGTTGCATGTCCTTAGTGTTTTCTCTTGGTGTGGTGGAATCAGCTTGGGGAGAATTTCCACACTGTGTCTCCAGTGTTGTTCCCTGCAGGGTATGGGTCAGTGAGGGATGTCATGTCTCATGGTGGGGCTGGTCATATGGTCTTCTCCGTGCATTGCTGCTCTGAGCAGGGATACCATCCTCAAGGCTTGGTGAGTCAGGGTTTACTCCACTCTTTCTTCCTCCCTCTTCATTTGCTCCAGTGTGCTCTGATCAGACATGGCTCTCTCACTGAGCTGCAGCTTCAGTGTTGTCCTCTGAAGTAATTCTTCTGGGGAGAGGGGCAGCTGTCTACATAGTTTGGGAGAGGGGCAGCTGTCCACATGGTTGGGATTGGCGTTAACCCCTCAGACCTGTCCAATGGTTCTCTGCTTGATGTCAGTATATAAGATTCACATCTTGGAGCACTGGATTGAAAACTGACCCCTCTTTTCCTCTGGAGATATATGTAATATCCTCCCCTTGAGTGGGTTATTGTCCTGCTTCCCCACTACTCATTTCTTTTTTTCCTCTTTCATCCCTCTCCTTTTTAGTTGGCTACCATATATATCCCTGAATTTTGTCTGGCCCTTGCCATACTACCTAAACCTCACCCCAGGAGTGTTTATATATAGTAACTTTTCCCCTATTTACCCCCTACTCCCTTTAAAGTTTACCTCAGTGGACTCATGTTGTACTTGTCGTTTTGTGCTTGGCTTACTTCACTTAACATGATTTTCTCCAGTTCTTCCCATGTGGCAATGTGCTTCATGCATTCATCACTGCTTTTTAGGAATGCATAGTACCCCATTGTATGTATGTACCACAGTTTTATAATCTATTCATCTGTTGATGGAAATTTGGATTGTTTCCAGCTCCTTGAAATTGTGAACTGTGCCACAATGAACACAGTTCATTGTCCATCTGTTTTAGATATTGCCAAATCTATTTCCATAGTGGTTGTACACACCTACAGGTCCACCAGCAGTGGTTAAGAGTTCCTGTCTTCCCACAGCCCCTCCAACACTTGTTGCTTTCTGATTTTTTGAATTAGGCTATCTTTGAGCATCTTAGGTGGTATCGCACTGTTGTTTAAACTTGTATTTCACTTGTGGCTAATGATCAGGAACATTTTCTCATATGCTTATTGGCCATTCGAATTTCTGCCTCTGTGAAATTTCTGTTCAGGTCCTTTGTCCACCTCCTCAGTGGGCAATTAGATTTTTTTCTTTTTGGAAGCTAGAAAAGTATTGCAGATTTTAGTAATAAAGCCTTGGTCTGATGTGTCATTGCCAAAGACGTTTGCACAGTCCACAGGCTCTCTTATTACTCTCTTGGTGAATTCTTTTGATGTGCACAAGTGTTTTACCATAACTATATCCCACTTGTCATTTTGAAACTCATTTGTATTTATATCCTTCCCTATTTCTGATAGCCTATGTATTCCCTGCATCAAAATTCTCAGGTTTTCCCCAATTCCCTCAGTGATGGCCCTAAAAGTTTGGGATTTTACCTTAATATCTGTGATCCATCTTTAGTTTATTCTTGTGCATGGAGTGAGTCAAGGGTCTCGTTTCATTTTCCCACAGGTAAATATCCATTTTTTTCCAGCACCACTTGTTAAAGAGGGTACCTGCTTCCCATTTTATATTTTGGGGGCTCTTATCAAAGCTCACTTGTCTGTATGCTGGTGATTTTATTTCTGGGTTCTTTTCCATTGGTCTGAGTATCTGTCATTATACCAATACCATGTGGTTTTTACCACTGTGGCTGTATAATATATGCTAAAATCAGGTGAAGCAAGCCCCCTGCCCCCCCACCCCACTCTGTCCTTCTTCTTGAGGAGTTCTCTGCTAATTGGGGGCTTCTTCCCTCTCCATGTGAAATTGGTAATAGTTTTTCCATTTATTTGAGGAAAGATGTGTGTAATTGTATAGAAATTGCATTAAAATTATATAGTGCCTTGGGCCAAACTGACATCTCTATTATATTGGATCTTCCAATCCATGAGCATGGGATATTCTTCCATTTGTTGAGGTCACTCTTGGTTTCTTCTAATAGTGTTCTGTAGCTTTCTTCATATAGTTCTTTTAGTCAGGTATATCCCTAGATATTTCAAATGTGCTCAGCTACTGTGAAAGGTATCACCGTTTTGATCTTCTCTCCTATGGTGTTATCCGATGTGTATAGCAATCTGATAGACTTCTATTTATTTATCTTGTTTGCTGCCATTCTACCATCCTCTTCTATTGCTTTCTTCCTTTCCAGGCAAATACCTTGATATCTTTTCTTTGCCTTATGCTCTTAGCTAAAATCTCCAGTATGATGTTAAATACAAGTGGGGACAAGGGGCATACTTGTGTGGTCCCCTTTTTCAGTGGGATTGTGTTAGTCTTTCTCTACTGACTACCATGTTGGCTGTTATTTTCACATATATAGCTAGTAACTATCTTGAGGAATTTTCCTTCCATTCCTATATTCTTGAGTGTCTTAAACAGAAATTAGTGTGGGACGTTGTCAAATGCTTTTCTGTGTCTATCAATATTATAATGTGGTTTTTATCGTTTTTCATGTCAATGTGGTGAATGATACTAATGATAAACCTCTTGGTCTTATACATGAGTGTCTATGAATTTGTTTCTCTAGTCTACCCACACTAACACAGGTGCCATAAAAATAGTGCTGACTCATGATAAGCCTAAATAATCAGAATGAAACACTGTCTGGTCTGGCACTATGCTCACAATTGTTATTTTGCTGCAGGCCCTTGTGGCAGTTACTGGGTCAATCCAACTGATTGGGGATTATTTGCCTTTACAGAGTTTTCACTTTAACAAGCATGATGCCCTTTTCCAGGGACCATCCTATACTGATAACGTGTTGCAAGTCTGCATTGAAATCTCACCATACTTGCTGCTTAGGAGCACTCTGGCTGGCAGTCCACAGCACTTCAATATTCTTGGCCAGCACTGTAATTTAAATGCATCAATTCTTCTCCAGTCTTCCTTATTCAGTGACCAACTTCACAAGAATATTGAAAATACCATGAGGATTGCAAATACCTTGGTCAGGCACACCTTAGTCCTCTGAGTCACAGCTATGCTCACCAGCACTTTAAAGAGATCTTGTGCAGAAGATTAACTCAAAGCAATATGTTTAATTTCTTGATCGATGCTTCCAGCAACATTAATTATGGTCCCATGCAAGCTGAAATCTCTGACAACTTCATTCAGCCCTTTCTCCATGTATCACGATACTTTTTCAAAATATGCCCGTTCAGGGTTTTCTTTTCTCCTATTTTCTCCTTTCATTCTAGTAAAAGGATGCGGTTCCTTATCTAGTCTCCGCTTTTCTGATAGTGACAAATTATACATTATGCATGTTGCCTAAAGGGTAAGATGACATGCAGGCTGAAGTTATCTACTCAAAAAAGGAGCAAAGCATTGTATCTTGGTGATTTTTATATGTAGTTTAGGAGAAGCCCTACTTTTTTCTATCTTCATGAACAATAATTTAATAGCATGACCTTTCCTCCTTGATCAAAAGTTATTTTTGAGGTCCTCAATCTGATTTTTTAAATCTGACTTTTTAATAGTGAATGTTCTTCAATGCTTTGCATTTGAATAGAATCATTAGTGACTATTACTTTATAGTTTCATGATCTGGTTTTATTTACTTCCAAAGAATGCTTTGAAATTTTCTTCTCTGGTCTTAAAAGTAGAGATGAGATGCCACCTGCAGGAATGTAATCAAGGTTGTTATTGTTGTCTAATAATGCATTCAGTGATCTAAATCCTCTGAACTGTTTGACGCATGTTAGAGGCACATTAAGTACTCTAAGTGGAAAAAGTTAAGTTTCAAAACCAGTTGTAGGTTAGTAACCTTGTGAATAAAATCATATTAATATAGTGTTTTCAAATAAGATTGTAAGCTTAGGATCATCTGTAAAGGTAGCACAAAGCATCTTTATGCAGTTCTACCAGCAGTTAACATCTTGGATTACTGTGGAATATTTATTCAAACCAAGGTATCTGGCTAATGCTGATACATTGCTATTACTGAAATTATAGACCTTATTCAAGTTTCATCATTTTCCTTACTGATATTCTTCTTCTGTGTCCAGTTATCCTTGGAAACATACCAGACTGCAATTGATTATCACATATGCTTAGTCTCCTATCTGTGATAGTTGTTCAGACTTTGCATATTTATCATAATTTTGATGGTTTTGAACAGTGAAGAGTATTGGTCATAGAATGCCCCTTACCTTGAGTTTGTCTTCTGTTTGCTCATGAAAAAAAACAAAACAAATCATACTCTGCCATTGAGTCAATTTCATAGTCATAGGAACCTTATATTCAGGATAGAACTGCCCTTGAGCATTTTCAAGACTGTAACTTTTTATAGGGATAGAAAGTTGAGTCTTTCACTCACAGAGCAGCTGATGGTTTTGAAGTGCTGAACTTGTGGTTATGAGCCCAGCATATAACCACTATGCCACCAGGACTCCTAGTTTTCCTATGTAACGTCCAACAATATGTTTAGGGGAAGACAGTAACAAAGGAGAAGCATCATTCACATTGTGGGATATCAGGCATCCATGATAGTAATGTGACTTATCCTTGATCATTGCCTCGATCACTTAGTCAAGGTAGTGTCTACTATGCTGATGCAATGACCTTTAAATTAAAATAAAAATCGATGAGCACAGACTCCAGATGTAGCAAAGTTTAGATATCTACAAACATGAGCTGTCATAAAATATCGAACTTTAGTTCCAAACATAGCATAAAAACTGATGACTACATATTTATTCCAGTAAGATATTCTCTGCTCCTCTACATGAACTACTAAATCCATTTCTGGTTGTTGTTGTTAGTGCCTGTCAAAATTTATTGTGCACATGGTCCCACATAACAGGACTCTGCTCTAAAGGGTTTGCAAATGACCTCCAGGAGATTATCAGGCCCGTCTTCCAAGCTTCTCTGGGTGGGTTCAAACTTCCTGATTGCACCTCCAAAGAAGGTCATCCAGCTGCTCCACCCTGTATCATCATATAGCTGCCATGTTGGCACACACACAAAAAACCCCTACCTGTAACAACAGGAAGACTGAAAATTTAGTCTAACAAACACATTGAATTTTGGGAGATTGTTTGTTTAAATTTGTCATCTTATTGAATATGCACCCCAAACTTTTAAATATATTCTCCAACCTTCACCCCCTGAGAGCCAGTATCTTTAATTTTTTAATTTTTCAATAATTATACACATAGAACAATACAAAGAACTCCTTAACAGAAGATTTTCAGAGTACCCTTCATGCAGATTCCCTCGTTGTTGACATTTTAACATTTTCGTTTTATTGTTCTCTATGTGTATGGGGAACAGTTTTCTATACCATTTCAGTGTCGGCTACAGACATGACTCCCTTGATCCCATACCCTATTATAGGGTATGTTTCCCAAGAAGCGAGGATATTCTCTTACGCAGCATAATTTATCAAATTCAAAAAGTGAACACTGATAAATTCTATTGTCTAATTTAGACCTTACTCAGCTTGTAGCAGGTGTTCCAATTATAGCCATTATAGAAAAATAAAATAGAAGGAAAACATCCAGTTCAGAGTTTACTCTAGAAGCACACATTGTGTCACATCCCTCTAGCCCAGCAGTTCTCAACTTTCCTAATGCCATGACCTTTTAATATAGCTCCTCATGTTGTGGTGACTCCCTTCCCACCTTCAACCATAAAATTATTTTTGTTGCTACTTCATAACTGTAATTTTGTTACTGTTATGAATTGGGCAACCCTTTTGAAAGGGTCACTTGGCCTCACCAATTGAGAACCGCTGCCTAGTCTCTCCTTTAATTGGGGATGGTCCCTCAATCTGTCTTTGACTTATGATGTTGGTATTTTTTGACAAGTACAAGTTGGTGATTTGTCTCACTGTTTCTCAATGGGGTGCATCTGATGTTCCCTCAGATTAGATCAGAGGATCACAAAAACGATCCTATTAAACTCTTCTCATTATTATTTTTTTAATTTGCTCATGCACTCACTTGCAGCAGCATAGGTTCATGGCTTCCTAGTTTATTTATTGGACGGAAACACTCTACTCTTACTGTTCACTATAACGTTCAGTGGTTCTGTATTGGGTCAGTGAGCATCCTTCAAGCTTGCTAATGTGTCCTTTTAACATGTCCCCCTCATTTGGCAGGCTTTACTTTCTGAAATCTGAGGCTGCTAAACACACAATTGGTAGCTTAAACCCATCAAAGTAGGTGAGGTTGTCTGTGTCTATAATGATTTTCAGCTTCAGAAATACACAGAGGCAGTTCTTCTCTGCCCAGTAGGGCGGATAGGAGTAGGAATTGATTTTAGAGCAGTGTATTAATTTTGTTTTTCACTTTCTGGTGGAAGTTAATGGCAGTGGGCTTTTGTTCCCTCTCTCTCCCTTTCCTTCACTTTCTGGTGCAAGCTGTTTCCAGCTCTTTTTTTTTTCTTTTTTTTTTCTCATTCCTGAAATGAGACACTTCCCTAAGGAACCTATATTCCTTGCATTTTATTATGCCATATGTTTACAATGAGCTCATATGTCACTTAAAACTCCAAGTCCCCTGTAGTTTTACTTCTCCTCCTTTGTGAGCCACCCAGATCAATATTTAGATCTGGGGTTAGGAATCGGAGAGATTTTTTTAATGGAGTAATATTAATTGAATTTATTAATTTATTTCTTCATTCCTGTAAACCCTTCATTGTTTTTGGCCCCTCACTACCACCCCTACCGTCTCCCTTTTAGTGGATAATAAGACTTAGAAACCAGTATTTCTTTGTATACCACATGTGTTCATTGTGACTGGGGGTACCATTGCTTCTTAGTCTTTTCAGCAGGTAGAGTAATCGAACCTATGTGTTTCAATTTCAGTTCCCTGAAAGTCCAGTTCTGAGATGAACATTGATGAGTAGAAAGTGTAGGCGGGAATGTCCCTCTGGCAAAAGAAGAAAAGGAAGCAGAATTAAGCAAAAGGATAAGATGATCTGTACTGAAGACCCCAGCTGCTCCCAGGGGGAATCATAGAGGTGCCCTGAGTAAGGATGAGGAGTGAAGGCTTCTGTCTTCCTGATCCATCTCCCACGGGAATTCGGCGGCTCTGAGAAGGCCATAAAGTTGGGCATGGTGAGTTATTCTCTAGGGCAATCAAAGAAGTTTGAGAGTTGAGACGTGTTTGGTAACAACCTTTGCTGCAGTTTTGTGGCAAAAGCTTTTAGTTCTCAACAGAATTTGAGCGAAGTAAATACATAAAAGAAAAGAATTTGTGCAACACAGAGCATTAATGATAAAACTACACACATGGGCTTAAATACATTCTCTCTTTTTTTATCAATCATCTATCTACCTCACCTGTTTACCTACCTATCCAATCATTTGCATGTTGGTCCTTCCTTGCTTCCTTCCCTCCAACCCTCCTTCCACCCACCCACCTTTATTATCTATCTATCAATCAATCATCTATATCTATCTCTGCTCTACCACGAATAGCATAAGTGGGTGTCTTTATCAACAGAAATTTATTTTCTCACAGTTTAGGAGGTTAAAATTCCTAATTCAGGGTGCTAACGAGTGGGCAAAGCTTTTTCTGTTAGTTCTGTTCCTTATTCCTTGGCTTCATAGTGACCTTCATGTATCTTGGCATGTGTCTTTCCATGTTTTAACTTGCTCTATCTCTTTTATACCCAAAAGAAATAGACTTAAAACATAGTCTACATGGATCCCATTATTTACATAACAAAGATGATCCTTTTCCCAGTGGGATTATAATCACAGGAAAGGAGTGAGGATTTGCACCACATATTTATTTTATTTTAAATAAACCATTTAATTGGGGGACTCATACAACTCTTATCACAAGCAAGTCATACATAAATTGTACGCAGTCCACATTTGCACATTTGTTGCCATCATCATTCTTGAAACATCATCCTTCAACTTAGGCCCCTGGTATCATCTCCCTATATTTCCCCTCCTTTCTCACTCCCCCTTTCCCCTAAACTCTTAATTACTTACAAATTGTCATTGATTTGTCATATCATACACTGTCCTATGTGTTCCTTACTTCCCTGTTTTCCATATCCAAGGGAGGAGGTTATATATAGATCCCTGCAATTGGTCCCCCCTCTCTACTCCACCTTGTCTCCATCCTCCCGGTATCACTACTCTCACCATTGGTCCTCAAAGGATCATCCATCCTAAATTCCCCATGTTTCCAGCTCCAGTGTACATTCCCTGATCTAGCTGGATTTGAAAGTTAGAATTGGGATCATGATAGTGGGTGGGAGGAAGCACTTAAGAACTATAGGAAAGTTACATATTTCATTGTTGCTACACCGTATGTTGACTGGCTCGCCTTTTCCCTGAGACCTCTCTGTAAGGGGATGTTGCTTCACCTATTGATAGGCTTTGGGTCTCCAATCTCTACTCCCCATAATTTATAGTGAAATAATTTTTAGTTCTTTGATGCCTGATACGTCATCCATCTGACACCTCATTGTCACACAGGCTGATGTGCTTCTTCCATGTGGGTTTTGTTGCTTCTCAGCTGGATGTTCACTTATTTACTTTCAAGCCTTTAAGACCCCAGACTCTATGTCTTTTGATAGCTGGGCACCATCAGCTTACTTCATCACATTTGCATATGCACAGATTTGTCATCAGTGATCATATCAGAAAGGTGGGCACGCAATGTTATGACTTTTAGTTCTTTGAAGCCTGATAACTGATCCTGTTGACACCTCATGGTCATAAAAACTGGTGTTCTTCTTCCATGTGGGTATTGTTTCTTCTGAGCTAGATGGCTGCTTGTTTATTTTCAAGCCTTTAAAAAGCCAGACGCTACATCTTTTGATAAGCAACCAGGCACCATCAGCTTTCTTCACCACATTTGCTGATGCACACATTTGTCTTGAGTGATCGTGTTGGGAAGATGAGCATCATGGAATGCCAATTTAATAGAACAAAGTGTTCTTGCATTGAGGAAGTACTTGAGTGGAGGTCCAATGTCCATCTGCTGCCTTAATACTAACCCTATAAGTATATGCATGTAGATCTATTTTCCCATCATCATATATGAATATGTTCACCTATGTGCATGCCTATATTTAGACCTCTATAAATGTCCTTTACTCCCCAGTTCTTTCCTCTATTTCCTTTTACTTTCCTCTTGTCCCACTATCATGCTCAGCCTCCATTTGGGTTTCAGTATTTTCTCTCTGTTACATTATTCTTGATCAATCACTATCAGGCTTCTCACACCCATCTTGTCACTGATTTTGGATCTCTTGTTGTTCCCTTGACCCTAAGATAGTCAACACCACATCCTTTACCTCACCTCCCCATCTCCCATGCCCCCCAGAACCATCAGTCCAATTGTTTTTCTTCTCCAGACTGTTCATCCAGCCTATCTTATCTAGATAGAACTGCAGAGATAATGGTATGTGCAAAAAACAAACTTGATGTTGCAAGATGAAGCGACAAAAGAAAGCCAAAGGATGACAATAACCCAAAAACCCAATGTCAGAAAAATATATAGATACGTAATAATAATAATATTAAAAGAAAAACCTATTAATAGTTCAAAGTCTAGTCAATGACCTCCAGGAGTGTCACTGGTTGAATCAGATGGGGTGCCACATCCTGGTCCCAAAGTATATCCTTGGCACTCCCTCGGAAACTCTGCTCAGCTCCTCCTGCTTCTCTGCTGCACAGTCCTTAACTCCATTTGGTGGGGTCAGACTAGGTGCATTCCCGACCCTGCTTCTCCAGTGTTGTCCCCAAGGTGCCTTGGGTCAGCAAGGGATAATGTATTTCATTAGTGGGGAGATCTTTCTTGAGGCTCAATAGGCTGGGAGACACTCTTCCCCCTTCATTTGCTCTTGTGTGCTCTGGTCAGACAGGTCCCTCTCCCTGCGCTGCAGCCTCAGTGTTGACCTCCAAGCAAACTCCCTTGAGGGGAAGGCAACTGTCCATGTAGTTGGGATGGGGGCCGGGTCCTCAGACTCCTCCACTGGCTCCTCACTCCATGCTGTCATGCTGCAATGGCATCCTGGAACCTCAGATTTGTTTGGTTCTTTTTCCCCAGTGGAGATACCAACGATATGCTCCCCTTGGGTGGGTGAGTATTTTCCTTATACATTGCCATCTCTTCCTCCCCTCCTCATTTGGCTACCATATATAGCCCTGAATTGGCCTTTCTACTTGGGCCTCACTCCAGGAACCTCTGTATACTGTAGTTTTTCTGCCTAGGCCCCTTTTATGCCCTTTTTGCATTTTTTAAAGCTTACTTCAGTGTACTCATGCTGTACTTTTCCTTTTGTGCTTGGCTTACTTCACACAGTATACTTTTCGCCAGTTCTTCCCACGCAACGATATGCTTCATGCTTTCATGACTGCTTTTCTGCATTGCGTAGTACTCCATTGTGTGTATGTACCACAGCTTTTTAATCTATTCATCACTTGATGAAAATTTGGGTTGTTTCAACTCCTTACAATTGTGAACTGTGCTGCCATGAACATTGGAGCACAGATGTCTGGCCATGGTTTGTTTCTTGCCTCTTCTGGGTATATGCTCCATAGAGGGATTGATGGGTCATATAGAAACTCAATTTCCAACTGTTTTAGATATCATTAAATCAATTTCCATATTGGTTGTACATACTTCACCAGCAGTGGATAAGATTTCCTGTCTCCCCACAGCCCCTCCACCACTGGTTGCTTTCTGCTTTTTTGAATTGGGCTATCCTTGAAGGTGTTAGGTTGTATATCATTGTTGTTTTAATTTGCATTTCTCTCATGTTTATTGGCCATTCAGATTTCTGCCTCTATGAACATCTGTTCAGGTCCTTTGTCCACTTCCTCAGTGAGCAGTTATTATTTTTTTGGAAGCTCTCAGGGTATTGTAAATTTTAGTAATGATGCCTTTGTATGATTTGTCATTATTAAAGATATTTTCCCAGTGCATGGACTCTCTTATTACTCTCTTGATGAATTCTTTCAATTTACACAGGTGTTTTATCTTCAGTATATCTCACTTGTCAATTTGTGCCTCTCTATGCTTGAGTCCTTCCCTATTTTTGTTAGTCTCTGTGTTCCCTATACCAAAGTTCTCAGGTTGGTCCCAATTCCCTCATTGATGTCCCTATAGTTCGGGTTTTACCTTGAGGTCTGTGATCCACCTTGAGTTTATCCTAGTGCATGGAGTGAAATAAGGGTCTTGCTACATTTTTCTACATGTAGATATCCATTTTTTTTCCAGCATCACTTGTTGAAGAGGGTATCTGTTTCCCATTTGATATTTTGGGGACCTTTATCAAAGATCAATTGTCTGTATGCTGATGCTTTTATTTCTGGATTTCCAGTTCTTTTTCCATCAGTCTACATATCTATTGTTATACTAGTACCATGCAGTTTTGACCACTGTGGCTATATAAAATGTGTTAAAATCAGGCAAAGCAAGCTCTGCCACTGTGTCCCTCTTCTTGAGAAGTTTTTTGCTAATTCTAGGTTTCTTTCCTCTTCATATGAAGCTGGTAATCATTTTTTTTTCATTTCTTTGAAGAAAGATGAGGGTAATTGTATCAGAATTGCATTAAACTTACATAGTACCTTGGGTAGAACTGACATCTTTACTGTATTGAGTCTTCTGATCCATGAGCGTGGGATATTCTTCCTTTTGTCAAGGTCACTGTTGGTTTCTTGTAATAGTGTTATGAAGTTTTCCTTGTATAGATCTTTTGTTCTTTAAGTCAGGTGTATACTTAGATATTTTAATTTTTGCTTGGCTATTGTGAATGTCACCACCTTTTTACTATCCTCTTCTGACACCACATATTTTGGATGGATGCAATTTAATCCAAAACATATAGCATTTGCAGTGGTACTTCCAGTTTTAATCCAATTTTACAGTGTTTATTCAAAAATAATATTGTGTTAGTCTGGGTTGATTAGAGAAACAAGTTCATAGAGACTCATATATGTTTAACAAAGGCTTTACTTTAAAGAGCAATGGTACAGTAAGAAAATATCCCAGCCCAGTACAGATAAAGTCCATAAGTCTGACATAACCCCATATTTGATGGAGAGTGTAGAAGATCATAGGCCAGTAGGTAGAAAATCGTGTGCATCCAGTAGCAGTAGAAGCATCTTAGTGCTGGCATGGGTTTCCACATGGCTCCTCCACCTCCAAGGCTCTGACTGCTGTCAGCATAGTTCCTGGTGGCTTGTCAACAGGAATATCTCATAAGAAGGAGGGAATGTCCTTCCTCCGATGAGCTATTTATCTTCCTTGTACCTCCAAATGAGATCATTAAGCTCTGATCTGATTGGCAGGCAAAATTCCTCTTCTTTGCAAGTTGACACTAGATTATTTAACCACCACAAATGTCCTCCTTCCATGTTTACGACTCCCTCTTTTGACCATGAGAATGCTGACACCCATTGCCAATCTCAGCTTAATTCCAGAACCCAGTGAAACTAGTTTCAGAATTATCCTGTCATTTTGCAGCAAAAATAAATTGACCAGTGAGATACCCACATTTGCTTAGAGTTCTTTATGTCTTTAGTCTGAGCATCTAGAGTTTAAATGCTGTGTTTAAAAGTTACTTGGGACCCCAGAGGGGCGTATTTGAGGGGAGGCCCAATGTTCATCTGCTACCATAATACTAAACCTATAAATATATACACATAGATATAGTTCACCGTCTTCATATACAAATATATTTTCATATGTACATGCCTATTTTTAGACTTCTATAAATGCCCTTTGCTTCCTAGTTCTTTCCTCTATTTTCTTTTACTTTCTTCTTGTCCCACGATCATGCTCAACCTTCATTTGGGTGTCAATAATGTCTCTTGGTTGTATTGCCTTTGATCAAGCCCTAGCTGGCCCCTTACACCCTCCTCGTCACCGATTTTGGATCATTTGTTTTCCCATTGTCCCTGGGTTTGTTAACACTGCTTCCTTTCCCCTACCTCCCCATCTCCCATGTTCCCCTCAGAACTGTAGGTCCCATTGTTGTTGTTTTCTTTTCCAGATTGTTTATCCAGCCTATCTTATCTAGACAGACCTGTAGAGATAATATGCACAAAAACAAGAGAAAACAAAACAACAACAACAACCACACAATGACAAAAAAGAAACACCCGTAAATAGTTCAAAGTCTATTTTCTGACCTTCAGGAGTATTTTCTAGTCAAGTCTGATGGGGTACCTGGTTTCAAAGTCTATTTTTGGTACTCCTCAGGACTTCCTTGCTCTGCTCCCCTTGTTGTTCTGTTGCACACCTTTAGTGTTTTGTCTTGTTGTTGTGGGGTCAGATTGAGCCCTATTACCACACCATGTCTCCAGTGTTGTCCCCTTTAGGACTATGGGTGAGTGAAGGATGTTGTGTCTCATAGTGAGGCTAGCCATATAGTTCCCTCTGCACTAACTGCTCTGAGTGGGGATAACAGGGGATTTGTGGGCAGGATGTGCTCCAATCTCTCTTCCTCCCCATTCAGTTGCTCCAGTGTGCTCTGATCAGACATGTGCCTCTCCCTGAGCTGTAGCTTCAGTTCTGTCCTCTGAAGTAAATTCTTCTAGGGGGAGGGGGCAACTGTCCAGAATCAACAAATCCCACATAGAAGAAGTGTGGTTGTGAGGTGTCGAAGGAATCAGGTATCAGGCATCAAAGAACAAAAAATCATGTCATTGTGAATGAGGGGAAGTGTGAAGTCGGGACCCAAAGTCCATCTGTAGGCACCTGGACATCCCCTTACAGAAGGATCTCTGGGAGGAGATGAGCCAGCAGGCTGCAGTATAGCAACGATGAAACATACAATTTTCCTCTAGTTCTTAAATGATTCCCCCCCCCACCCCCAACCTCCCATGATCCCAATTCTACCTTACAAATCTAGTTAGACCAGAGGATGTACACTGATTCAGATAGAACTGGAGACACAGAAAATCCAGGACAGATGAACCCTTCAGGACCAGTTGTGAGAGTGGCAATACTGGAAGGATTGAAGGGAAGGTGGAAAGGGGGAACCAATGACAAGGATCTACATATAACCTCCTCCTTGATGGGCAGACAACAGAAAAGTAGGTGAAGGGAGATGTGGAACAGTGTAAGGCATAACAAAAGAATAACAATTTATAAATGAGGGAGGAGGATCAGGGAGGGAGGGGGGAAATGGGGAGCTGATACCAAGGAATAAAGTAAAAAGCAAATGTTTTGAGAATGATGAGGGCAACACATGTACAAGTGTGCTTGACACAATGGATGGATGTATGGATTGTGATAAGAGTTGTATGAGCCCCCAAAAATGATTTTTTAAAAAAAGTTACTTGGGTTTGTCCCTCCACCCCACCCTCAACCCTACTGCAGTTTGATAATTCTTTAAGATACTTTCAAATTTAATTCTTTAAGATACTGTTTCTAGGGATTTCCTTGTCTTTTAAAAAGTTATTATGACTAATATTGAGTGTTTTGAGTTCATGGATCAAAAATAAAACTTATTTGAGGAAGTTTAAATTTTTGTGGGGATAAAACATCCCATTATTTTTAAAATTTATTTTTCTAAGAACTTTTTCAAGCCCCTTCGATATACAAGGGGTATAAGCAAGAATGCATGTCCTTAGAAGTAATGATATCTCCTCAACCATTGCACCCTGTTCCCACCATCCTGACATCATTCATTCATCATATGTTTTTCCTCTGTTTCATTTTGAAAACAGAAAAGCATATTCATAGCTAGAGATACAGATATGGAAACTAAGGACCATCAAGTCTACTGCTATTGAGTCAGTCCCCATACCCAGGGACACTATAGGACAGTAGACGTGCTCTTTCTCAATTTCAGAGACTGTCAATCAGTATGAAAGCAGACTGCCCATCTTCCCCCTCAAAGTGGCTTAAAGTCCCTGTAAAATACCCATTTTTCAGTTAAACCAAGATTTAACTCACAATGCCATCAGCGTATGGCCTTCAAAGAGCTCATGTAAAAATGAAATTAAACAATAATGGAGTGCTTCCATGAACTTTTTCAAACCCCCTTTGATCTATCAGTAGTCTGATTTGTCTTCTTCCTTGCACAGAAAAAAATACTTTTGGTCACCTTTTTGCATTTTTCTTTTTCTGCCAACAATATATCCTGTAAATCACATTTTTACCACCTGATAAAGATTGTTCTCACCCTTTTTGGCAGCTGCCTGGTTTCCTGTGGTGTGGATGTCCCATAGCTTATTTACCATAATCACTCTTCTATTCGACTGCAATGAATAACCTTGGCATATATACTTTCAAATTGTCAGAGCCTGCCTAGGGGTCTAAATAGTACATTTTCTTTTGTGCCCCCACCTCCATTTTTCTTCATGATGCTATTAGGTTTTCATGCATTAATTCTAGGTTGGGTACAATGTCAGATGGCAATGCACAGTTCAAAACCTTTTTATCCCAAAAGACAAATCTCAGGGAGAAATCTGGCTTCATAAGCAGCCAACCTTATGCTAGTGAACTATAATATTTTAGTGACATCAATGCATCATATGAACATTTAAGAATAGCAATAGTATTAGCATAGTATTTTCCATTGATTATTTAAAAAAACCCACAGTGATTATTGCACATGGGACAGGCATTTTCACTTAGATGACTCCAAGTCTAGTCAGATGGAGAGATTGGGTCAGAGGTGCTGGAATCAGATTTTGTGGGTTGAAAACTGCTCAGATATGTAACACTGAGCAAATGACTTAGCCTTTCTGGTTTTTTTCTTTTTCTTTTTCTATTAATCATTTTATTGGGGAAGGCACTACAAATTTTATAACAATCTGTAATTCAATTGTATTAAGCACACTTGCACACATGTTGCCATCAACATTTCCAAAATATTTTTTTCTACTTGAACCCTTGGTATCAGCTTCCCTTTAACCCCTCTGTTCTTTACCCTCCCACCTTCATGAATCCCCGATTCACTATTTACTATTGTTTTTATTTCATTCCTTACACTCTCTATTGTCTCACTTTACCCACATTTCTGTTACTCATCCCCCTGTGCGTATGACTATACATCTAACCTATATATCTAATGAGTTTCCCCTTCCTCCCCCTCTACCATCCCTTTGCCCTCATGATATTGCTCCTCCCACTACTGTTCCCGAGGGTTTTATCTGTCAGGAATTCCTTGTGTGGGGAGCTCTTATGGGTATCCATGTGTTTACTCTGGTCTCATCAGATTTGTAAGGTAGAACTAGGTCATGGTAGTGGGGCTGAGGAAGCATTCAGGAAGTAGAGAAATGACGTGTGTTTCATCGGTATTGTACTGCACCCTGGTTGAATCTTCCTTTCCTTGTAACCCTTCTGTGGGGGGATGTCCAATTGTCTAAAGATGAATTTTGGGTCTCCTCTCTTACTCCCTTCTTTCACATCCAGATAATTGTTAGTTTTAGATCTTTTGATTCCTGATCCCATTAACACATCATGGTGCCACAGGCTGGTGTGTTTTGGTTATGTGGACTTATTTGCTTCCCTGTTAAATGGCCACTGGTTTAACTTCAAGGCTTTAAGACCCTAGACATTCTATATTTTGATAGCCAGGCACCATTAGCTTTCTTCACCACATTTACTTATGCACCCATTTTGTCTTCAGTGATCATGTTGGGAAGGTGAACATCAAAGAGTGCCAGGTTATTAGAACCAAGTGTTCTTGTGTCTAGTGAAGCCTTGAGTAGAGGCCCAAAGTTTGTCTGCTATTATAATACTTATTAATACATGAATATATGTGCATTTGTCTCTATCCCTCTCATAATAAATGAATATATTTATATATGTACCTATATCTATAATTCTATAAACAGTGCTTGCCTCCTACATCTTTCCTCTATTTCATTTCACCTTCCATCTATCCCACTATCATGTTCAACCTCCATGCAGCTCTCAGTATTTCCAATCAGATACGTTGATCAAACCCCACCAGGCATTATACGCCCTTTCTGTCATCAATTTTAAATCTTCTGTTGTTACCTTATCACTGATTTTGTTGGCTCCCCACTCACCTTCCATGCCTCCGCCTCTC
>PVJH01032413.1:0-22629 GCA_004026705.1 Nesogale talazaci | reverse complement strand
GTAGTGGATATATAAGTAAAATAGATTAGTTAATGTCTGTTTGGAGAACAGCTAGGGAAGCTGGACTAAGGTCACGATGCTCCTGATATGCCTTGATAGTATAGTTACTGTGAAACACTGCCTGGAAGTAAAGGAAAAGCCCAAGAAAAGAAAAATAAAGGAGGAGAAAAATCGAAACATATGAGGAGTAACCCCCCCCCCCAAAAAATGCTCCAGTGGGTGGAACTTTCATAGAACACATTTCCCCCCCACAATGCAAGCATATGGCTACTCACTCTGAATTAGTGCATCTGGTGGTGTCACCTGGGAAGGTTCTTTCTGGTCACAGTGAATTTTTTTTTTCATAAAATCAGTTTCTCTTGAAACTCTTTTTATGTGTGTGATGACCAATTTAAGAGAACAGTGTGTGGCTGTGAAGTTTTGTTTCCTGCTCAGGAAAATGCCACCGAATCTGTTGTGGTGTGGAACACCCCTTCCAAGAGCAGTGCTCTGGCACCAACTTCAGTGTGAGTGGGATTCGCCTTTCAAAAGAGGTGAAATGTTGATTAGTGGTAAGTCTCATTTTTGGGCATCAACTTCCCAAAGAGATACAAATACCGAATGATAGTACACTTGGAGTTATTTCCACAGAGTCAGGTGTTAATCAAGCTTTCCCTTTATAGGTTCTGAAAAGAGACCATAACAGTGTGCACAAAAAAGGCCAGTTTTGTGGGAGAAAAGGGAAATGGTTCTGCCACCACCACAATTCATTTGCTCATTCAGTCCTCTCAGGACAGCAACAACAACCACCCAGAATGCACCTGACTCACCCAACCTAGCTCAGTGAGACTTCTTTTTGTTTCTGAGAACAAAGAGGGACATGAAAGTACAGTGGTTAGATGAAGTTGAAGAGCTAAAGGAAAAAAACAAGGGCGGTGTTGTCAGCCAGAAGAGTTTCAAAAATGTTTCCAAGAATGGAATCCCATATTTGACCGATGTAGTAAGTGTAAGAGAGAGTACTTTGAAAATGATGAGGTTGTCTTATAAAAAGATTTAAATACATAGTTTGGGGGGGGGGGGGTACTGTTTTTATTTGGGTGCACTTCTTCACCCTGATAACATCATTTTCATGCTATGCTTTAGAATTAAACAATTCTTTAAGTTAATTCTTTCAGAATTAAACAAACCCTCAAGCATGATTTTTAAAATTAGTATTAACATATAAGGGTAAGTCTGAAAGTATTGCTGTTAGGGCTCTAGTTCCTACATGTACTGACTCATTCCATAAAAAGCTGTTTAAATGTTTCCCCATGATCAGGGCATGGCTGCAGACAAGTTCTCTCAGGAAAACATTTGTCTTACTCTCATTAGGGTCTTAAAAAATCTAATTATAACAATGGCCTGTGAAGACCTCTCCAGGACAGTGAACATTAAAGCTGAAGGGTCAGTTCAGAAAGTAAAGGTGACTGGGGATTTCCACAGGGTAATCTTGGTAGATTTACTTTAAAAATGAGGGGGCAGGAAAATTATGGGGTTTTATTTGGCAGTTTAAGAATCTTGAAGATGCTGAGCCCCGGTGGCGTAGTGGTTGTGCGCGGGACTGCGGCCCACTGGGATGGAGATTCAATTCCGGCTCCCAGGAGCAAAGGCTGGGCCTCCTACTCCCACCACCTGAGGGCAGTGATGCCTAAAAAAAAAAAATCTTGAAGAACACATTGGTTTAAAGGCCAAGAAAATTGAATCTAGGATTTCTCCCCCACCCCCATCAACACGAAATGTACTTACTCAGTCTTCGAGGTTAGCCAGGGCTGGACCCCCAAGAATCTCATTAGGAAACCTTACCTCATCTACCTTACAGCCCTGACCTTGACCCTACACACTTCCTTTCATTCCTAAAATTCAATGACATTTTTGAAGGAGTTAGGTTTGGATCCTCTGAGAATGCCCATTCAGCTTTTTTGACATGATGCCAATGGCAGAGTTTAGAGCACTTTGAGGAAAGGTGTGAGCGACAGAAACCATGAATTCAGAAGTATGTACATCTGGATGGAAGATGTTTATCAAGAAACCATAGCTTCACATTTCTAGGGTTTTGTATTAATCCTTCTTCTCTTAGCCTCATGTGTGCATATTTTCTTTTATAAATAATCGAGATTACCACTTCAACTGACAGTGTCTTGACTAAAGCACTAAGTTTCTGTATTTGGGAAGTGGACTTCTTACTTGTTTCATAGAAATAGAATTTATGCTGATTAAGTCAAAGCACAAACTACAAAAGCAATAAAATGGTGCTTTGGTTTCTTAATCACAGAAAATGGAAATAGTACATAAAAATAATACCATTTGTTCTATGTACCATCAAAAATTGCCACCTTTATATTATGTGCTTTTGATTTAGCATCAGAATTTGTCCTCGTGATAAGGGAAAGCAATCTGCAATGGATTCAAACCAGTGTGTCCTCTTGTCAATAGATCCTGTCTTGGGGTGTGGGGGCATCAGGTGGGACTGGTAGACAACAGAGGGAGAAAGGTCCACAAGTCTGAATGTATCGCTACACATCATTTTAAAGCACAAGTATGTATTAGAATAGTCCCAGGCTGTTCTAGCACATCTTCTCTCCCTTGATAGTTTCGAAAACAGTTTGTGATTCATAATTGAGAGCTCATATAATTGGCTTACTGATCCCTGAAACTATACTCTTAAAAATACTCTTTCTCCCAATTTAGCTTTCATTTTCACCTACTAGAACAAATTTACAAAACCTAAAAAGAAAGCAAAAAATTTTCTGCTGAGTATGGGTCGTTTCTATTTTCTTTAAAAGAGGAGATTCCAAACTGGTTTATCTTCCTTTCCTTTCCACTTGCATTTTTCCTAAATGCTATCCCAAATTTCTTTAACCCAAACCCACATAATTCATTTACCCATGTGTGTATGACTTTCTTTATGAGAAATACACTTCCAGAGAACATGGATTGTATTAACCAACTTTCACAAAATGGTCTTATTTTCACATACTTCACTTATTTTCCAGCTTGTTGTTTGCCTCTAAATGCAGTTTGTTAAGTGAGAGATATATGCCAAAAAGTGAGGTTAAGTTAGTGCATATTTTAAATTATATTTATTTATATAACAGAAATGTGTCCTATCGAGTTTAACTGTAGAAATATAGTTAGGTTCATACATTCAGCAGACATTTTAAAATTCGGTTAGAAGATTACAGGAAGAGAGAATTCAGTGAGGAGAAAAATGGCAGTACTTGAGAATAATTTTGATCCTCCTAGTGACAGAGAGAATTCAGAGAAATCAAAATAAGTTAAATATTTTGGACCAATCTGCAGCAGGCATCTCACACTCCTTTTGGTTGCCATAGAAATGAAAATGTCTACTTATGGTAATAAAATTGAAATAAAAATAAATGAAATCCAAAAAATGTTTTACGTACCAGAATAATTTCTCTAAGTAAGCCTTTTGTTAATGTTCAAGTTTAATACTTTTAATGCTGCCTTATGCTCATAAAGTAAAATAGAAGTTCAGACCCTCTCTCCTCTTAAAACCATCTCCTCTCTATTGCTGAACTGAGATATCTTGACAGTCACTTTTTGGCCTTTCTACTACTTAGAATCATGGTTAGCTTAGAACCATGGCAGTCTTGTGATTTTTCTCTTGGAAAAAACTTCAATTGCTAGTAAAATTATAGTTAAATTAGCAAAAGCAAAATATTTTTGTTTGGTAGACAATGTCAAACATGTTTAGTTAAATTAAATCATTCCTGATTTAGAGGGAAAATATTCATCAGAAATTATAATGAATAGGTGAATGAGACTTCATTCTAGTAGTTTAAATATTTTGAGAAAGTGATTTCACAAAAAGTATTATTTGGGGGAAAATTTCTAGAACTGGTGTGAGAAACAAGCATTTCATTTGCAAGTGTATTATGGAACATTTTACTTTTCTTATAACTATTTATTTTTCATATATATATATATATTTTTTTTCCAACCCTTGCTGTGTGTTCTGCAAGTTCCTTGAGCTCAAGGGTTGTGTTTAAACACATTTTGCACCCAGGACTGGGAAACATTCCTGGTACGAAATAGAAATTCAACCAATCTTTTCCAGTAAAATCAACAATCCTCTAAGGAGATCTTCTTTTTAATAAAAATACTGCTGTTAATTGTACAGACATATTTTCAAAATGTCTTATTTTCCAGGATTGTGTTACTTGCTGCATATGTCCTAGAAACATTTTCTTTTTTGATGGAGGAGGAAATAGCTAACAGCTACTATTATGTAGAGGAATGGATTTTACCGTATAATTGGAAAATAGACTGATTTTCTTGCATTCTTGGGGCTTGCTCCAGGCATGACAGTACCTATTTTAAAGAAAACACAATTAGTGATATTCATAAAGGAAGAGACCATTGCTTTCTTTTACTCTCCCATGTGAGCTGATGCTTGGTGACAGTTTTGATCCTCCATGGACTTGTCTAACAATTCTGACTAGGCCACTCTATATTGGAACAGGGCAGGGATATAATTGTGCTCTTGTTAAAACATGCTGTAATGTCAGACACACTGAATTTTAATTCCCATGGTGGGTCCAGGTAATCAGGAAATTCTCAAACTGCAGGAGGACTTTGAAATAGTATGTGACATTTTTACAGCTGGACATAATTTCATGCTTTGCCACCTTTGATCAAAGTGTCACCTTAAATGAAGACAAGGAGACAGAAAATGTTACTGTGAAATCTACGATCTAATGGACTCACCTGAATTTAAAGAGAAAATCCACATAAAATAACAAGGATACCCTTCAAACTCCCTTTCTAAGCAATTCCAATTAGAAAGGGTCTATGATTTACAGCTTGTACTAACTTACCTCTGGTATTCTTTTGTAAGTTTCACTAAAAGCAAACAAACTTAAAGCATGTGGTTACAAAGAAGACATGAATTTATCTGATAAATGCACATTATCTATGTACTGAATTCTTCACATAAAGCATAGAAGATATAGCCTTTGTGATAAATAATATATGGATAAGAATTCTCCAAGCTACAGCTGTTACTTGATGATCTACCACCATATAATCAAGCACTATATATTTACTCTTTCTTCCTGGATAAAAGTGGTACTCCCTGGGAAATTATCAAGGGCAATTTCAGGAGATCCAAGAACTGTTTGAGTACTTACTGGTAGGCAGGGAAGTTGTTTGTTCTATGTCAAGTTCCAATCATATTACAAAATGTTAAAATGCTTTCAACTTAAAGACAGGAGAACCTTGGAGTTTTCCAATAGAGTTGGAAGGTACCTTTTGGAGGGAAAATCTAATACCAATTTACTTTTATGGATAAAGAAATTAAGACCCACAATGCAGAAACGTGATTAAAGTTTTCAACTTAATTAGTGCAAGAGTAAATCTTTCATATCATTTTTTGACAAACAGTGAGTATGCTGTTCTATAAATACATGCAACTTCCATAACTTTATCTCAGGCTAGTTCCATAACCAAATTGGTCTGTCAGTTGTCATACTATGAAGACTTATATCTTGCTGTGGTTCTGGAAACTGTGTCATTGGTATTTCCAGTGCCAACAGGTCATCCAGATAAACAAGTTTCAACAGAACTTCAAGACTAATAACAAACTAGGAAGAAGAAAAAGAAATGGTCCCACAAAGAAGAAGGTAAAAGAAAAAAGAGGAAAGAACTAGGAGACAAAGAACACTTATAGAGGTCTAGATACAGGCATGTACATATGAAAATATATATTATATATGATGATGAGGAAAGAGATCTCTCTACGTGTATTTATAGGATTAAGATAGTAGAAGGACATTGGGTCTCTATGCAAGTATTCCCTCAATGCAAGAACACTTTGTTCTCATAATGTAACACTCCATGATGCTCACCTTCCCGACACAATTGCTGTAGACAAAGGGGGTACATAATCTAAAGTGTTAAAGAAAGCTGATGATGCCCAGCTATTAAGATATATAACATCTTGGGTCTTAAAGGCTTGAAGATAAACAAGCAGCAATCTAGCTGAGAAGCAACAGCATGTACGTGGAAGAAACACATCAACCTGTGTGATCATGAGGTGTCGATAGGATCAGACATCAGGCATCAAAGATCCAGAACAACTATATATATATGTATATATATATATGTATATATAATTGTGAATGGGGGGGTGCAGAGTGGAGACCAAAGCCCATATGTAGGCAATTGGACATCTCCTAACAGAAGGATCATGGGAGGTGACAAGCCAGTCACGGTGAAGTAAAGCATCTTTACTTCTAGAAGCATCTACTTCTTTATTGATTCCTTCCCCTGGCTGTCATGACCTAAAGTCTATCTTAAAAATTTGGATAGACCAGAGTATGTACACAGGAGCAGATATGAGCTGCATACACAGGGAATCCAGAACAGATAAACCTCTCAGGATCAAAATTGAGAATAGAGATACCAGGAGAGGAAGAGGAAAGTGTTGGGGTGGGGGGAAGAAAACCAATCAGTGTGATCTACCTGTAACCCCAGAGGGATGGACAACAGACAAGTGTGGCAGGGAGACATCGGTCAGTGTAAGACATGAAAAAATAATGATCTATAAATTATCAAGGATTCATGAGGAAGGGAAGATGGGCAAGGGAGAGGAAAATGAGGAGCTGATAGCAAGGGTTCAAGTGGGAGGAAAATGTTTTGAAAAGGATGATGACAACAAATGTACAAATGTGCTTGACACAGTGGATGGATGGATGGTTTCTTATGAGTTGTATGAGCCCCCAATAAAATTATTTTAGAAGGAAAGAAAGAAAAAGAAAAAGTGTCCCATTTTGTTAAATTAACCCAGTGGAAATTTTATTAATATCCGAGGAACACTATGCCAGAAGATGAGCTAATTAGGATGGAATGCATTTGGTTAACAAAAAGCTACCTCCTCGGGCTGAGCCCCAGTGGTGTAGTGGTTGTGTGTGCGACTGAAGCCCACAGGGTTGGCTGTTCAAATCCAGCAGCAGCTCCAGGAGCAGACTGGACCTCCTACTAACATGAATGGGCAGTGATGTCCACACAAAAAAAGCTACCTCCTCAAAGCAGAGTCTTCCTAAATTAATTAGATGGAGCAAAGTTTACTGATAGGGCACTCCTCAAAATGAGATATAGCATATGTCAACAGCCATTAATTATTGGAACATGTTATCTAAAAACATGTGTCTAAGAATATTGGAAGCTGTTGCTGTAGTTATATAATCTATTGTTAATTTGAAAGGATTATGAGTGAAGGTGTGGATTTTAGCCTGTTCACCAGGTCATAGTTTGATGACCTCATTTGGATGCGCTAAGAAGATACATAGTTCGCTGGAAGCAGGAGGCAGACTCAGTTTCTGAGATACATTCTTGTTGACAAGTTACAAGTAGACAGGCTAAAGGTAGCCAGAGCCTCAGAGCTGGAAAAAACAGGTGGAGACCTGTGCCAATGCTGAGATGCTTATATCTCTGCTGGATCCACAAGACTTTTCACTCACTGATCTTTGATATTCCTGCATTTGGCATCTTTGCATGCATTGTGTGAGTTTGAAGAGCAATCTATAGATTGGTACTTGGCATATGAACTAATATCTGATAAGCTATGGACTTGCTCTGGACTGGGCTGGGATGTTTCCTCAATGTTCTTGTGTACAAAGCTCTTTTTTTTTGCACATGAGTGTCTATTAATTTGTTTCTCTAGTCTACCCAGATCAACACAGTTAAAAATAGAAAGGAAACATGGTCTTAGGCATGAATGAACTGAAATGGACTGATATTAACCACTTTGAATCAAACAATTATATGGCTTACTATGTCTCAAATGACAAAGTTAAGAACGGGTTGACTACATCAACAAAAGGAACATTTCAAGATCTGTCTTGTAAAACAATGCTGTTTGTGATTGAATAATATCTATACTCTTAAAAGGAAGTATAGTTTAAACAACTACTATTCAAATTGATGCACCAATTATTAAAGTCGATGATAAAGAAATTTAGGAAATCCATCACCTCCTTCAGTCTAAAATTGATCAAAAATGTTACCATAAGTATTGATAGACTAGGAATTGGAATGCTAATGTTTCAAAACAAAAGGAATGCATGATGGTCGGAATGTATGGCCCTGATTATCCAAAAGTGCAGACCATATGGTAGAATTTTGCAAGACCAAGGATTTCTTCTGTAGCGGCCAAGTGGGTTACAGCTTGGGTTGCAAATAGAAAGGAACTTGGCTAACAAAGCGCTTTGAAACTCCAAGACACCAGTAGGAGAAGGAGGCGTCTCTGTGTTCCAGTAAAGATATACACACTCAGAGCCCTCATGGGCAATTCTCCATATAGGGTTGTTTGTGGCAGAATTGCCTTGATGGGACTGAGAATGAGTGGTGGACTTCTATCCATGCAAATCCTTCTAAAGCATAGCATGATCAGGTAGTATAAAAGTTATCATTTAAAGCAACAGCCAGGTGATTATGATACTTTATGTAAGTCAGGAATTTGCACACGATTTAGAGCGACATTTCTCCCATTGCACATACACTCACTGGCGCGATCCGTCATAGCATGTTGCTGGTGTAAAAAACTGAGGTAAAAGAACCTATTTGCGGGGATCTACCTATGAACTCTCTGGAGTATGGACTGCATGAAGCTGGGTGAGGGGACACATCGGACAGAGTACGATATGAAAAAGTTATAACAATGTGTAAATTATTAAGGGTTCATGGGGGAGGGGGAGTGGAGAGGGAGGGAAAGTATGGGGAGCTGGTACTGAGGGCCTAAGTGGAGGGAGGATGTATCAGGGGTGATTATGGGGACAGGTGTGCAAATGTGGCACGCATACAATTGACGTATGTGCTGATCGTGATGGGAGCTGTATGAGCCCCCAATAAAATGATTTTTTAAAAAAGGAAGGGGAAAGAGGAGCTTTTACCAAGGGCTCAAGTAGAAAATATTTGGAAATGAAGATGGCAATATGTGTGCAAATATGCATGATACAAATGATGTATTGAATGTTATAAGAGTTGTAAGAGCCCCCAATAAAATTATTGGAAAAAAAAAACAAATAATAAACTCATACATGCTAGGAAAAATATATATAAGCAATATATGTGTATGCAAACATGTATGTATTCTCATTAAAGCAGTCAGGTGTATAAGTTTACATATGTAAATACTATTTTATAATTTAAAGTAGTATTATAATTTTACACATGTAAATTTTACTTATGTATAACATTATACATAAGTATGAGGAAGCATTGTGTCTTAAAATACTTTTGACTTATTTCATTTTCTTTAATTCAAAAAAATCCTCTCCCTCCCCACCCCCCCGCCAAAAAAAAAGACAATTTCACCCAGATTCTTATTTTCCTGTAGAGACACGGGCATGCTGGACTTAACTATGCCACCTTCTCTCTCTGTGAAGTCTCACACTCACCCATGTCTCTCACCTGTTAGGCTCAGGACATTCCATGTAGGCTCTCTGACAGGATCGTTTCACTTTTCACATGGCAGCTTAGAGCTCTAAGAGACCAATGTGGAGCCGCTTGTCCAGTTAAAAGCTAAACCTAGAACTGGCATGCTATCATTTCTCCCATCCTTTATGTGCTAAAATAGGAAAGGAAGTAAAATCTAATCCTGGGTGGGAAGAATGTCAATGCATTTGCAGTCACCCTTAAAGTGCCACAGTATATTATCCTCAACGATGTTACCTTTAAGAATGTTTATTAATTGCATTCATTCTCTCTGCTCTCTGATTTAGGATGTCTGTCTAAGCTCGTTTAATGATAGTGGAATAGGAATTTATATCAGTCTTAAAACATTCAAAGTGGGCCATGTTGAAATATTACCAAAGCTGTCCTCTGTGTTTTGAGTTTATAAGCTATCAGAAGCACTTTAATTTTATTTAAGCTTTTACAAAGGGAGATCGAAAATCCTGGTGACCACTTCAAAGTGGTCTTCAAAGATCAAGATTTTTCATTTTTTACAAAAGTCTTCAGAAAGTCACTGCCAAAGAAGATGTGCTTGAAGTGAATAATAAGAATAAAAATTTAGAAAGTTATGGTCATAGCTTAGACTCCTTGTTTTATGGCTACTCATTGTTATTGAAATGAGTGTCATTTTTAAGCTCTGAAAAACATACTTTAAAATAATCTGTTTAACAATGAGACTTTTTATTTTGTATTTAATTTTATTGTTTTAACTGAGAAAATATGAGAAATAGCATATACAATATGCCTTTTATGAGAAGCAAAATAAACTTTATGTTCATGCTTGATAAATTTATCTCAATATACTTGGTGAGGAGGAGGGTTTTTGCTGTTGCTTACTTTAGAATTTTAAAATTCAACAACAAAAAAATAAAAACCTGAAAAAAATGTGCTTTAGAGTCATAAAATTAGATTCATTTTTATCCTTAGTTGACATTAAAGGCTTTCTTATAAAAAAATAAAATATGTTGGCTATATGTCTTTGTTGTTTCAAGATTAACTTCTAGTCCTGGAAGGCACACTGATCACAGACTTCATTATTTTATTCACTACAATTTCTTGCAATAAGGGCACAGGAATATTGAAAATAATACAGAGGATACATTTATCAGAGTGCCAGATACATCTTCTTTTATCAACTACTTGGTGGGTTAATTACATGAGCTAAAACCTCACCATCCTTGCCTCCAAAGAGAAATCTGGTTGACTTTCTTCCAAGACAAATTTGTTAAATCTGGTCAATACCATAGTACTTTCAATATTCTTTATCATCATGATAATTCAGTTGCATCAATTCTTCTTCTATCTTCTCTATTCAATGCCCAACTTTCACATGCATATGAGGCAATTGAAAATAACATAGATTGATCAGGTGTACCTTAGTTTCCAAAGTAAGATTAATTGGTTTTCAATAAAATGCTAAGTTATAGTTTAGTGGAATGAAATTTATAGCAAAAGGAAAAGAAAAAATAGTCACCCTTTGTGAATTGCTACCTAATGACTGACATATTGATAATAATGTATTAATTATTGGCACATGATAAACTGAGTTTGTGTTACCAGAAACAATGATTAGTTGCATTTATTTTCAGAGCTTAAATTTGGAATTTGGGCCTGAGCCCTGGTGGCGTAGTGGTTTTGCATGGGACTGCGGCACACTGGGACAGAGGTTCAATTCCAGCAGTGGGGCTGGGCCTCCTACTCCCACCACCGGAGAGCAGTGATGCCCCCCCCAAAAAAAAAAAAAAGAAAATAAATAAATAAATTTGGAATTTGACATTAAAATAAAAAATAAATATTGCATATTTTATGTCCTACAGGCTTTGATATGCATTCTGTTCTCATCTCATGATAAAAAATATTCAGTGGAATTGTATATACTTGGGAAGCTCACAATCTTTGCCTATTGGAAAGTGGCTGAGAACAGGAAAGAATTTATGTTAACCTATTTTATAAAGTGACTTGGAACATAAATGGATTAGATTAGATCAAATATTACAAAAATATTTTGATGTGTTCAGTTTCCAAACATCAAAAGTTTTAATTTTGTCTATAATATTTTGTATATCTATTTTATTAAAAAATATCAGACTTCAAATAGAATTTTTAAAATGTTATCTCAGAGAAAATATGTCTTTTCTGACACACAAACACACACACACAAAGAACCTCAGAAGCAGGTGAAGTCAAAATCATATTTTCTCACATGAAAGGCTTTGAAAGCACCAGAGCTAGGAATAATATCTAAGGTAGAAGCTAGGTGATTACCAAGGCTAATCAGAATTTCTAAATATGCTGATAAATGTGAGACTATAATAGGATTACATTCTCTACTGCTCAAGTCATCAGTATTTGCATATAAATCTGGTAGGGTTCAGAAATCAAGAGAGCTATAATACTGCCAGATTTGTACCAAAACTCACCAGGTTTTCTAGCATTTTCTTTCAAGAAATATAAAACAGGAGACCCAAATAAACCAAATTTCACAGAGTAGCTTTGAAAACTTATGAGTCAGGGATACTCAGTCTAAAATCAAATCAAAGATAAAGAGAGAGATCATTTCAAGTGAAGAAGAATATACATTCAAAATCATGGAATAGCAGAATACTTTCCTTCCAATAGAATTTATGTAAAAGAAATCCCCAAAGCCAAACAGAACACTACTGTGCTAGAGTTCAGGTAAAAGAGAACAATGTATTTACTCAGAATAAATTGAGAATAAAGATATGCATACGACCATCTATTTTGTTAAACACACAATGTTCTAACACACAATAATCAATTGCATACATTCTGTAGTCATTTTCTCATTGTGGATCAGTTTATTGTGAGATGTAGTCTGTCGACTAATGTGGTCTTCTAGCCATATTTCATCATGTGATGTATCAGAATTCTGAACTCTTTGTCTGTGGCAATGATCCCAATTTGGAGACGTCAGAAAGGGTTAAGATATGGCTAAGTCCTGATCTTAGTGTAGCATGTGAACGAACTTATACCCTTTGTTTGCTTGGAGGGGTCATTAAGACCCATTACTACAAGGATAACTTAAGACACCTTCATCTTCCTTGGTGTTATGGTCAGTTAAAGACAAAACTTACACCTTGACCTCAAAGTCATTCATCAGTATAAGTGTCATCTAGGACAGAGAAAGAAATCCCAGCTCCATTGAAGAACATATCTTCTCTCTCTAGTGGCTGAGCCAGTGAAACAAGATAGGCCAGAAACTATGGCTCAAAGACTCAGAAGAAGAAAACTGAGCTGGTGGGATGCCATCTCCTCATCTAGTCAGAGACTATGAAACTGAGGGAGTGAAAGGCAGGCTGGCTTCCTCAACTCTGGGGCCACAGAGCAAGGGAACATGTGGTAGAGATGCTCAGGACCAGAAAAAATCTTGGTATCAGGCCGAGGAGAGGTGTTGCTGTGGATCAATCATTGTATCCTTCCTATTCGTAGATCCTGACTTTGTGTCCTGTGTGGCCATTGCAAGAAATTACAGAACCCAGCCCTGAAGTGGAGTGCTGTGGAATTCGTTTTAGAATAGGTAAAGGAAGACAAGGAATGGAGGCATGTCTGAACCCTGCCTCTTGGTGATAGGGAAGATAAACACTTAACCTACTATTGACTGTGTTGAACATTCCTACCCAGGTCATCTGTAATGCCCATATATTGATCATGTATAATAGTCACATATGTTAAACTCAGAAGTTTGAAAACTGCATTATTTTTCTCTTTAAAAAAATATTTGTAGACACTGTACTGTAACTCACAGCCACTCAATCTAGTATGACAGTAACTAATCCCATGTCAGACTTTCTTAGTGTTTCTGAAACATATGAGAAGGTGGCTTTAATAAACAGGTATTTATTTTCTTACAATGTAGAAGGTTAGAAGTGTCCATCTGGACACAAGTGTCCACCTGATCTAGGGCAGCTGTCCTCCACCTGTAGTCACCATCCCTTTGGGTGTCAAATGACCCATTCACAGGGGTCACCTAAGACCAATGGAAAGCACACATCTCCGATGGTTTAAGAACCGAGAAACTGCTTCTCTCTCCATCTCCAGGTGTGTCTACCCACATGTACATATGCCCACATATGAGTACCTGGAGTGAAGACTGTTGGCCACGCTACACCATGCTTCAAGACAAAATTTCATTTATTTGTCATTAGAAATAAATATTTCACAATATATAATCACATATTATTGTGCTAATAACTATGCTTTCAATATGTTCAATTTGTAACAATGAAAATACATCCTGCATATCAGATATCAAGATTACGATTCATAGCAGTAGCAAAATTATAGTTTTGAAGTCACAACAAAAATAGTTTGATGGTTGGGGGTCACCACCACATGAGGAACTGTATGAAAGGGCAGCAGCAGGAGGAAGGTGGAGAACACTGCATGCTCTAGAAGTCTCTGGGTCCGCTCAGGCCCTGGTCTCAGGGTCTTCTTCATATTTCTTGGAGTTCTCACATTACATCTATCTCCTGCCTGCCCACCCTCCATGTCCACTTGCTTACATGCCTAAAAACTTTCTCATTTTTTTCAACCACTTTAGAGTGTATAAAGATATAATTATAGGATCTCATTAGCATGCATTAGCATTTTTCTTTTATATATTGACATTTTTCAAGAGAAAATGAATTGCCATTGCTCGTTTATAAAATACTTCACAAGCGAGGAAACTTTCATCAAACCTATATAGAAGATGCATGATGTTTGTGTAAAATTGGGGTACATTTTCAGGTATAGGTAAGGATTTACGACATATATGTGTAGAACACACAATTCATTTTATAGCGGCACATATAACCATTGAAGCTCATTAAGGTTAAATGAAATACAAAATTGTTTCTTAATCACAATGCTCAGTAGTCACATATGGCCCGTATCTATTGTAAACAGAAAACCAAAGTTGTTGCCCTGTATATTATTAAGACCTGTGCAACCGCCCTGCCCCCCGCCCCCAGAGAAGAATGGCATGAGAGAATTTCTAAGACTGTCACTTTTAAAAGAAGGGGGACAACTTCACGTTCATCTCACAGAGAAGCTAGAGTCTTTGGTTGGAGCTCTGTTGTTTGCAGCCCAACACGTATTCTACGGTGAGATCAGGGCTTCTTAGCATAAAAAGACAGGGCAATATATAATTATATATAATTGAATGGAGAATTTCTTTCACTGAAATTGAGTCTGTAAATGGTTGCTGCCATTGTTGCTAGATGCCCTTCGCCAGTTCGCAGTCCTAGAGTCCCTCTGTACACCAGAACAAAGCACTGCCTTCTCCTGCAGCGGCATCACAATGAATATGATATTTGAGTCTACAACTGTGTCCACTGTGTCAATTCATGTTGGTGAGAGACCTCTTTTCCGCTGGCTCTCAATTTTACCAACCGCGATGTGCTTCTCTAGGGCTGCGCTTCTCCTGATAACATGACCCAAGTGCTAGAGATAACCCATGAGTCCATCCATAAACACATATTTTAGTAATTATTGTACCTTTTTCATATAAAAATCAAACTCCCTGTCATCTTGTAGATCCCACCTCATTTTAAAAAATCATTTTCATAGGAGCTCTTACAGATGTCATAATATTTCATAGTTCAATCACATCAAGCAGTACTGTGCAATTGCTACCAGAATCAGTTTCAAATTCCTGTCTTTCCTCTTGCACTCCTTGATATCAGCTACCCAAGTTCGCCCCCCAAACCCCAGGAACTCTTATTTATTTGTTCATTCATTCTTTAGTCATGTTGGCCTTATTTTATACCATTCACTATCACCTTTGGCCTACAATTGTTGTTCACTCCCCAAGAGTGGGATTATACAGTGGTCATGTTAACAGCTCCCTTCCCCACTCCTCTTTCCTGGACCCTTCTGACTGTTATTCTGGCATTGGGGGTTGGGAGAAGATGCAAGAGTGGGCAGTGTGATACCTTGTTGCCATCAGCTGAGGGTGTCCTCGGAAACTGAATCAATTCAGTATCCATCGCAAAGGGAAGACAAGAGCTCTGGGTCTCTGGTCTGTCCGGATCTACAGCCTGCTCCACATCTCTGGCCTGCTCCTGAGTCTTCAGCCTATTCAGGATCACCAGCCAACAGCCACAATCTCCCAGCTTTCCAGCCTTTAGTTCTGCACTGTCTTCCCACTTGCATTTGTCAGTGCAAGCACAGTGAACCTCACCTCCAGGCTGTCTTATCTTGAGAGAAACTCACCCTGCTTATTAGTGAACCTCAGCGGGAGATATTTCCCTGGACCGCAGGTGGCCCAGGCTGTACAGGTGCCCCTGATTCCAACTCTGAATGAGTTTCCTAGACTGTAACAAAGCCTCCATCTATCTCCCTGGGAGTGGCTAGTGATTTTGAACGAGTTAGCATTGAGATAGCAGCTGGACACTGAAGATGCAGAACTTTAACATTATGGAATGGGACCAGGGATTTAACAATGGACGTTAGCATAACACTGATTTTGAGAATGGCCTTGGACCGGACCCTTTTTCTTTCTTTTTTTTTTTTCTATTACATCCAGGGCCATTATGACTCTATTGTACCCAATGAAAAGCAGCATCATATAAAAATTATTGGATTTTTGTTATTTTAATTAAGTCAAATCTTTCAACTTTCAACTATGGAGACCCTTATTACAATGTCCACTCTGATACACGTCTAAGTAAAAAATGAAATGGAAGAAGAAATATAGATAAAAGAGACTGCATAATTAGGATATAAAACAAGAATAATTGCATTATACAAATCCAAAATGGATCCTTTTTATATTTCTACCATGTATATAAACACGAACAAAGTTAAGCAAGTTTTAAACTGGGGTTTTAATACTGCTTATGTTGGAGAGTTAAGAAAAAATCATGGGAATATTATTGGTTTTTTTTTATCTTTCTATTCCCTTTTATCATTTCTCTGACTCCAAGGGACATGCATTTGTTTTGCAATGTAAAAAGCAAAACAAAAAAATACATTCAAAATAATGCCTTGTTCAACTTCTATCAATAAGCCTCCCACTGTGAACCAGGATTCAACAATAAATATTAATAGATTAGAGTTAGTTCTTCATGATTTATAAATTACTTTCATACATATTTGATCCTTACAATGACCTTGTTGGAGAGATGGTGCCAGGCAGAAAGGACAGTTGGTGAATTAGTGGGACACAAGTAGACACCCAGTTGTTCTGAAACACAATCTTACCCCTTTCCATAATGTCAGTGCACCTCAAAAATGAAAAATCCTGTTTTCCTTTTAAAAGGATAAATCTTATAGAGTAGGAAACTGAAGGCTAGAGAAGTTAGAAAGTCAAGTTTTAACCTGCCTTTATATTGCAGTGTCTTTCCTAAAATTTTCTTCTCCATGCTTTAAACATCTGCTTAGCAATAGGGTTCTAATCAGTTAAAAAATCACTTTGAAGCAGTAGAGCCTCTGTTTATATAAAAACCAACCATCATGTATAGAAATATTTAAATGTTAGAAAATTATTTAAAGTGAAGTATGTGCTACTATATATATTTGCATAAATAGTAGCATCTTTTAAACAAGATGGCATTTCAATAAATGCTAGTTTAAATGTATTCCCATTGAACATAAAATATAGCCGTAAGGTTGAAGCATGTATGGTTGTCATGTGCTTATGTTAATTTCATGATTGAGATGTAGGGGTGGAGTCTAACCTGTTAATCCGGAGATAGTCATTGAGTAGCCAATGAGGCTTCTGTGTGGGCATGGCTTTCTCCTGAGATTTCCGGGAAATCTTGCTATCTTTCCCTCGTGGAAATGAGAATCTATCTCCCCAGTTATTGGAAGTTAGTCTCAGAGACGATGAATTATGAACAAGATGGCAGTGTCCAAGGAGCTGCAGAAGCCAGAGGAGAAGTCACACGGCTTTGCCCTGATGGAACCAGACCTCTGAAGCTGGAGAAGCCAAGTGAAGACCCCTGCCAGTGCTGAGATGCTTCTACCACCACTGGATGCTGTTGATGGACCCTGAGCCCTGGAAGCGAGGAGCCATGGGGAGACCCTGCCAGCGCTGGGACTCTGCACCCACTGGCCTGTGACTTTGTTAGTTGGAAGGAGACATTATAGACTGGTATTGGACATATGAGCTAATATCAGACTTATGACTTTGAACTGGACTGGGTTGGGATGCTATCTCAATGTTCCATTCTTTTTGTATATAAACCAATCCCTTATATCCATATGCGTGCCTGTGAGTTTGTTTCTCTAGTCTACCCAGACTAACATAGCATGTAAGAGTTGAGAGCAATTTTCCATGTCAAATATTAGACTAAAGCACAACTTCTCTTTCTAAAAAGAAAATGAAAAAAAAAAAAAAAAGAAAATGGCATGCATTGTGTGATAGTTATATAATCTGGTGTCAAATTGAGGCCTAAGTAGATAGGGGTGAAGTCTAGCCTGTCAATCAGAATATAGCTAAAGGGGCCTCTGTGTGGACACGGCCTTCTCCTTAGGATTCTAAGAACTCTTATTTCCTTCCTGGAGGCAGGATACACTCTCTTGGCTCACTCCCTTCCAGACATCCCTGTGGAGAAAATACATGAAGAGATGCTGATGAAGGCAGACTTCTGGAGTCAGAGAAGCCATGTGGAGACCCCTGCAAGTGCTGAGTTGCTTATACCACCACTGGATCCACAGGACTTCCCACTCACTGGCCTGTGATCTTCCTGCATTCAGTCAATGCATGTGTTTTGTGAGTCTGAAGATGTCTTTATAGTTTGGTATAAGATATAATGGCTAATATTAGACTTATGGACTTGATCTGAACTGCACTGGGAGGTTTTCTCAATATTCAACTGCTTTTATATATAAAACTCTTTCTTAAATACCTATGAGATGGTATGTACAATTAGAGGGTGTGGGATGAAAATGGGGGAAGCTTGTTAATTGCCTTCGTTATTCAGGTATGAGAAACTTAGATGAAATTAATTTACAGGAGAATGTGTCATAGAATACATGTCATTATCTTGTTAAAATTATGCATAAGCTTAGACAGAGATATAATACTTAAATTCACCTTTTAAAATAGTAATTGCTAATAAATTGTATTAGTGGTAGAGGTACCTATATTCTCTTCTCACATAGATTAATGAATTCAGTTCTCAGAGAGCTTCAGTTATGCATTGTGATAAGCTGAATGAAGCTATCTGGTGTTTTCTCAGATGGTAATAAACATTGTTTGCTTTTTGGGTTGGATACTCTGGAAACAAAATGATTCTCATAATGCCCCATTCAGAACTTCAGTTTGAAAGGACTAAAACTGACACTGTGCGCTCTTGATAGAGAAGCCAGAATTTTGGCTCAGCTATCTTAATTTGCAGTTCAAGTTTCCATTTGCTTTTAGTCTCCACAGTAAGTAGGCATCTTAGGGGAGTTCAGCCACTCATAAGTATTGTAAACAGATGCTCTCTTACCCATAGGATCTCTGAAAGGCTTGCATTGGGATAAATCTGTTAGAATCTAGAGCCCAATCCAGGAGTCTGCACTTCTAGAAACAGAGAAAAAGAAAAGACAGAAAGTAAAAGAAAAATAAGCTAATTGATAAACAGTTGGTCAGGAAAAATTGCTCATTCTAAGTTTTGATTCTCTCCCCCCACCTCCCAGGTGACTAGAACCCTTCAATATTCATTGCAGCAGTTTAGGTATAAACTTTTTGTTGATGTATATTGTTTTTCACATCTGCTTTCATGGAAGGATATACTTCATGGTGAGTCATTTTTAATGAAGCACACCTGTTGGAGTTGAACTTTTTTTTCTGTTTTCAAAAAGGAGAGACAGAAATGGGATCTCATGAGTAAAAGAACAAGGAGGAGGTTATTTGTCCAACTACCATCTGATAAAACACCTAAGAACAGAATTATAGTTTAAGTATTTACATGTTTATAGATCGACCAGCATGGGTTTTTTATTACAGAAAAGGCATAGTTTGAAGAATGTATACTTTCAATGCCAAATAGCACAATATCATGTCCTATGGATCCCCATTTCACCGGTGGCCACAGATTTCCGAGTACAGTTGGGAGCTCTGCAGGTGTCCGTTAATGTTGCTGTGAGATGCTGTGGAGTCGTTTCTGACCCACAGTGACCCTGCACACACTAGAGCCCAGCCTCACTTCTCCCTCGGCCAAGCAGGGGTCAGTAGACAAGGACGAAATATATTTAACAGCTTAGCACCCATTCCATGGATTGCATGAAAAGTTATTGTGATAGGTCATTGAAGCACACAGTGACAGGTAAATTTCAACATCACTGGTGTTAAATTCACTGCCAAGGTTCAGTACTGTAAGCATAGAGGAACAGTTGTAATGTTCTACAAAATTATGCAATTATGCTTCTGAACATTTTCGAGACAAATAGAATTGTCAGCTGATATTATATATATGGTAAGGGTGTTAGATTTCTCGGGTGCCTACGGGAAAAGTGTTAATTAACATCTATTATTTAACAACAGCAGCTAAAACCACTTGCACTTTATTTCAGTATTCAAGACAATTCCACACTAATTTGTGGATGCTTGTTTTTACAGATGTGCAGGCTTATCCTGTTTATCATCTATCTGGGTCCCTGTGTTTGGATGAGTTCTCTAGAAAAGAAAAGCCCATGATCCTTCTACCTCGGTGGTTCTCAACCTTCCTAATGCCATGACCCTTTAATAGTGTTCCTCATATTGTGGTGACCCCCTACCCTTAAAATTATTTCTGTTGCTATTTTGTAAGTGTAATCTTGCTGCTGTTATGAATCATAATGTAAATATCTGATATACAGGCTGTATTTTCATTATTACAAATTGAACATAATGAAAGCATAATAATTATGAAACAGTATGTAATTATAAATTGTGAAAGACTTATTTCTAATGACAAGCGAAATTTTGTCTTAAACCATGGTGTAGCATGGGTAACAGTCTTTATACAGCAATAGTAAACTACATTGCTGCACTTTGCAACAGTATGCATAAAATGGCAACATCAGTGTGAAGGCTGAGAAAGCTTCCTTCTCACCAGATCAGAAATTCTCAGGGCAGTCCTTTGCAAGAGCACAACGAAGATCATCTTCCACAACAAGTCTACTTCTGATTGAGACTTAATAACCAACGTTCAAGAAAATCCTGTTTCAAAGATATGTTATTGGAAATGGAAGAAGGTTCAACACAGTCTCAGAACAGGATATGACTGCAAACACTTGATCCAGAATATTGTAACTGATACTGTAGAGAAATCAGTTCACAGTATATCACTATTAATACATTCAATGAATTCCTCTTGTGCTGTCTCAGGAACATCTTCAACTTTGACTGTGAAGGGGGTCTGGCAAGTGCAAATGGAGTTCCCAGTAGATTTGGAAAGTACAATGAAATTTCATCTGCCAGCCTAAGCAAGTGTTCTTTCACAGAAATTATCACCATAATCTTTTACCTGGTTCTATTTCATATTCCTAAAAAAAGTAGATATGATAGGCAACATGTAAATTTTATTTTCATCCTTTTTTTTCTTTTCTTTTTTTTTTGGTGAGAGGGACCAAAGCTAAAGTTTCATTTGGAATGATCAGATCTTCCAGACAAATCGAGGCATGGTTCTTGTAGTGATAGATTTGACTCATTCAAGATGGCAAAGATGGCAACCAAGTAAGCGATTTCTTGCAGTTAATTTTTATTGCTGAAAAGTACTTCAAACTGCAGTCCTTTTTTCTGATTTTAAAAAGTTTATATTTCACCACAAAACCCAAAAATATGTTTTAAAACTTTCCCCCTTGACAACTATCTAATTTCAATATGAAATAGTCTGTTTGACTTCATAAATTCAGCTGATAGAACTTCAGAAAAACAACATATTGCGTTTCTCAATTCCTAGTGCAATTATTGGGTTAAATTGTACTGCAAGAAATCCTCACTATATTTTCTTTTCCTAACATTCTTCTCTATATACTCCATTGTCATGGGATAGTTTGCTAATGATAATAATATATAACCATAGATTTAATAATACAAAAGCATTATTCAGTCAATACAGTTCATTAAACTTTCCTATGATTTAACATTCTGTTGGGTTTTTTTTTTACATATCTGTTACTATCACAAGGAGGCAGTATTCATATCAATCACAGCTGAATATAAAAATACTGATCAGCATCCAGAGCAAGTTCCCATTGTAAAGATATTTTTTGCAGTAATTCATGATTTTATAGTACATGATAATTCATGAAATGTTGTTTTAACTCCAATACTGCTGTTTTCAACAAAGTAGCTGCTTTTAACAGAGTAGCTCCTTTCAACACAGCTGCTACTTTCTAAACAGCAGCTGTTCTCTCCACAGTGGCTACTCTCTACACAGTAATTGCTCTCTGCATATGTGTGACTGGTCTGGAAGAGTACATTATTGTGCCACCCTGCCACATACACCTGTATTTGTATGGGGTGTATGTGATGAGGTTGGTATGATGATGTCATCATGCCAGTTACTCATATGTGGGCATATCTGTATATGGGCAGACCCACTTGGAGATGGATAGAAACGTGGGTCTCAGTTCCTAAGACCATTGGAAATATGTGTTTTCTGATGGTTTCAGGCTGCTCCTAGGAAAGGTCATTCAAACTCCAAAGGGGCCATGACCCACAGGTTAAGAACTACTGTTCTACATGTATGTATATAATCAGTTATTTATATCAAAAATGGCTTACTGTGTTGTAGAAATAGCTGAATTCAATTCAGATCAAGTCCATAGGTCAGATGTATGTTGGAGGCTTCTCCTGGCTTACGTAGCTGCAGGAACTGACAGACAGGAAGAGGCAGCACAAAGGGCACATGCTGTCAGAGCAGAGCTGAATGAATCTAAGTCATTCATTCATTTGGTCAGCAGCTCCATGATCGTTTCTGGAATCAGCAGGTGACAGAGCAGGAGCTTTATGACCTAAATGTAGACTTCAGATCCAGGAGAAGGTGAAGCAAGAGAGAGAGCTCAGTTCTGCTCAGGGTCTCTCTTATGCAAAAAGCCACATCCTCAAGGAGGTGTCACCAGTTTGAGATCTGATCTAAAGATCAGGCTGCACCCTATATTGACTCAGAGAGACCCAGTTTATCTATAATTTAAGCATCAGAGTCCTGGTTCGAGTGT